>JASKGO010002959.1:0-39673 GCA_030556065.1 Holobus sp. GC000080 | reverse complement strand
CGGTTACACTAAGTTTCATTGTAAACGCATGCGTTTGATTTCTATGTAGCAAGCTTCTACACTACGGCTACGGTTAAAGTTACAACTACACTAAGTTCTATGTAAATGGGGCTTTACTCGTACTGCAAGCGAAAATTCGAAAATGCGAAAATACTACTCGTGTTTCTTTTCTTATTCGCCACATTTTTTAAAGCAATTTTCAGTGCAGCCCTTGTTTGCGAAACCCAAGATACTCTAATAATCAAATTAATTGTTTTATGGGGAAGCTAACAACAGTTAAAACGTTAAAAGTTTCTTTAGAATCAGTTCCAAAATCAGCGAAATTTTAATTCCATCATGCCAACCGCGAGGGCGCATCAGTCGCTTTTTACAAGGCCGTTCAATTCTGTGGGGGAAAACAAACCGTTCGTCCCATAAGAGTGCGTGTAAATTTGTGCCAGTTTGCGATTTTTTTTTAGGTAATTCAAATTATTGTATGAACATTATTTCCAGTGCATCCGAATGGACTGCTTTTCTAGTTTGTGAGTGAACAAGTGTTTTTCGTTGAAAAAATTCCTTCTGGTGACAAATTAGTTGTCTATAAAGTGTGTTTTTTAGGTTAGAATTTGTATTTCAGATATCAAAGTCATGAAAAAGAAAACTTATTTGTGGCAAAAGGAATTTTTTCAACAAAAAATACTTATTCACTCACAAACTAGAAAAGCAGTTCTTTCGGATGCACTATAAATAATGTTTATACAATAATTTTAACTCCTTTAAAAAAAATCGCAAGCTGGCACAAATTTACGCGCACTCTTATGGGATACAGGATGTTTCTCCAGAGGAAAAGTTGATCTACATTATGATAATTGTTATGTTTGATTTCTGAATGGAAAAACAGATTATCTGTAACCTGTTACTGACTACTATTTCAATTGAATTTTTTATTTCATGATTTTGTTTCCTTAGTAAAAACAAAAAATAAAAACGATTTTGGAGAAAGAAGAAAAGAGTTGTATTTCAAACGGACGCCATTTTCTGGTTATTGTCCAATTTTCGATTAAAAAGGCCGCCTCAGTACGTTTTCGGCATACCAAAAATTTCCAAAATTAAAAAAAAAAAGAGTTTCTTTCAAGGGTAACTAAACACAAGCGAATAGAATAAATTTCGAACGATATCAGGACCTCATAAAATCTTTCTTAAGCATTCTAAACTAGACTAAACTTAGTTACTAAGTTACTAAATATGAGCCGGCGCTCGACTAGACGCGACATAACTGAAATGCGAAACCCGTAAGTTTGGGAATAACAAATTAGAGGCTCTTTCCGACATACAAATCAGAAAACAATTTTACAAGGCCCTGTCTTCCCGAATACTTTTTTTAAACAAGTTTAAATTGCTTTTTATTTAAATTGTCCGCTTTGTAAATTGAAATTGGCGCATGTTCAGTAAGTTTTCATGCGTTCAGCATGCTGAAGTCTGCCCATCCGTTTTGGTTCCTCAGCGGACATGCGTGCTCGCCCATTTCTTTCTAGTTGTCGTACGTCGTTTCAGCGTTTCAGTAACGCTGTGATAAACAATAAGCAATACATTACCAATTAATTTTCGGTGGATCTATCATTTGAAATACGATAATAATTGTTCCTTTATGTGATTTGCAACTACTTTAAGTGCCGACTTATTGTGCTAAGTGACTAAAGTATTAATAACATTTATAAATAATTGTTGACGCCATATTGATTACCAATAGTTGCTGTTAAAATATAAATATTCATTTTGAAATGAGCATTAATCGCAGCAAGGATCATTCGCCTTATCAGCAATTATCCTCTTCGCCGCACAGAAGAAGCAGGTCGGCGTCGAGAGGATGCAGATCGAAATCCAGGTCCCATTCGCCTTCGAGGAGACGCCGAAGTCACAAACGTACGGAATTTGCATCTCATTGTTGCTTTAAATTCACACCTTGAATCATTTTGTTTTGCTAACAGATCGCAGACATGATAGGTCATCACCCATTGATGATTATGACTCCAGGGACTATTCTAAAAGAGATAGAGAGACCTCTTATGATGATGACCAAAGCAGAAGTTTAAGCAGGGAACGCGACTATAGAAGTCGCGATCGTCATTATAGGGATTCATACAAAGATTATAAAAGTCGAGGTGGTAGTAGCAGTAGCTCTAGATGGGGAGACAGTGAGAAGTTTTCACGTGATAGGGATAGGTATCGAGACAGGGAAAGAGAAAATGGACATGAAAGTGATGACAGGTTAGTTATATCTCTGTATGAAGTGTAAAGGCTTACCGATTTTATTTTATTCTTCTATTAGTGATAGTTCCTGTGGTGGAGCACTCCTTGGAGCCAGTGGTTCAGAAATAATTGGGTATAAAAGTCAACCTCCTAATCACACCATAATGATCAGAGGATTGGCTCAGCATATAACTGAAAATGATGTAAGACTTCATTGCAATAAGAAAAAAATGTATATGGAGTGTTTTATCTCACAAATCGTATCGGTTTTCTTCTTTAATAGTAGACCTTCGAATTGAATACCTGAAAAGATATAATTTTTTCACAGAATTTTTAATTTTTCAATAAGATTTACGTAGACACCTTTTTGTTTCTCATAACTTTATGCAAAGGTTATTTTTGTCGTATGTCACTTCTACATTACATCTTGGCTATCGTTGACAGGCATACCAATAGAATTGTTAGTGGTATTACTGTTCCCCACTAGGAAAACGGTTAATTTATAGTGGTAGCAGTTTTACAGAGGCCTGTAACTTAAAATAATAAATAAACGGGGTCCCATTCTTCTCATTCATTTTAAATCGATTTGTGAAGAGAGGCACCCACCACACGTTTATGATGAAAAAAATTTGATTATGTTTTTCGCTGCATCTCGTAAATTGTGTATAAGTTGGGGGGCATTTGCTGTAGGTGTTTTCACTATTTCACAAATTTTGTGGCCAAAATTAAATTAATTAATTTATGTTTTTAGATTCGTCAGGATATTATACAATGTGGATTGATGCCAAAAGACATTCGGCTGATCCGGAAAAAAGATACAGGTAATACTGAAAGAATTTGCTCATAATCGTTGAAAACTCTTGTAAATTGTATAGTTGACCGTGAATTAAACATTAGTGACTGGCTAAGGTAATATTGCCATTTGTGTCTATTGTGCTGTTTAGGTGCATCACGCGGTTTTGCCTTTGTCGAGTTTACAACTGTAGGAGAAGCGATCCGATGGATGGAAATGAAGCAGGTATCTTAATTTTCGAAGGAAATTAGCTGCGGTGTCCACTCAAAATCCTGTTAAAAACAAGTAACACTTTTTATTTATCTAAGTACGAAGCAAAAATATTTTTCGAAAAAAGTAAATCAATGAGAAAGTTAAAAAAAAAAAAGATGCATTTTGCTAATTTCCAAATTCAAATTTTTTAAAGTCGTTAAAAAAGAGTAGAGATTTTCTTCGTTTTGCAAGTGCTGCCTGGCAGCAGGTCTCTTGAGTAAGAGGGGTGGCTCTGAACTCTCTCGAACAGATCACTTACATTGCTCTTTCGTTTTGCAGGGTATCTTAATGCTGCACGAACAGTATCGAGCAATTATGCAATATAGCATACCGAAAGAAATGTGTCCACAATCTGAGAAAGCTCCTTCTCATAAAGCATCCGCCGATTGGTTCTGCATAAAGGTAAAATTAATTTCCCCATTTCTTAATTCTGATTCTGATAATGTAATTTTTTTTTCAAGTGTGGCGCACAAAATTTCAAGCGACGAGAACTCTGTTTCAAATGCCATGCATCGCGGATGGAAAGTGAAGAAGGAGGTAGTGGTAGCGACGAAATTTGCACCTACACTACGAAAAGTATTCTTTTTCCTTCGCAGCCGTTTCAATAATCACCATAAAAATTATTCTTTAATGTGCAGCTTTGATGCTTCGAAATTTAGATGCCCTAACTACTGAAGACACCGTTATGACGGTTCTAAATAATGTCATTTCTGATTTGGTCAAGAAGATATCTGCTGTGGCTATTGGACGCGACCCACTCACTTCAACTTCAAGAGGTATCTGCTATTTGGGTACCGAAAGTACTATAGACGCTTTGGCTCTCTATGGGGCACTCAACATTTTATCACCACCTCTAAATATCGACGGCAAAACTGGTAAGTTTTAATTTTTCGTAACTAAAAAAAAAATTAGGAATTGTTGTTTTACAGTAATTTTATCGTACTGCAAGTTCAATATGGGCGACACGAAACACCTATATTCGGAACCGGAGAATAATTTCGCTGCACCGTCGGTTCAGCAGACTTATACAATCAGTGATGTTGAGTCATTGGCCGAACATTCGGCTAACAAATTCGCAAAAAATTCAACCGAATACCAGCATTATTATATATACTACAAAAATTACTTTACTCAGCAAATCAATGCTGGTCACTCGATTTCTCTTCAGCAAGAGAACCAAATGGATTCCGCTAATGCTGCCGCGGCGGTCGCCCAATCGGCTATTCAGCAGCTTCAAGCCAATAAGACGTTTTTCGATAGCACACACCTGTCAATACCGAATGGAACTGATGGCAAACGATATCGTAAGTTTATGACGTGTTTCAAAGGATCCTGCTTGATTCTTGCATTTAACTGATTTTTTTCGCACATATCGGGTGTCAACTTATGATACTACTGGCGTTTTTTTTTTTTTTTTTTTTTTTAAAAAACTGAACGTTTATTAAACAACCCATATAATTTTTTTTTCTAAACAAAAAGTTAAATTGAAATTAAATACCCAAACCAAATTAAAAAAAAAAAAAAAAAACGGTTAATAAAGAAAAGGCAGTTTCCCTTTAATCACATTATTAAACATCCGGTATACGGTTACGTACAGCTGTTGATTAATGCTTATTGCAACCTTTGTTTCTCCAGCTATTCCTGATGTATCCAAGTATACATTCGACAAGGCCAGTGGTTACCACTATTGTCCTCAAACTGGTCTCTACTACGATCAGAATTCACACTACTACTGGAACAGCGTTATTCAAAAGTACTTGTATTGGGATCGGGAAAAGCTGACTTACGTATTGGCTCCCAGTAATTACGACGTCTATGGTACTTCTCAGGCTATGCCAGAAGATACAACACAGGGCACCGTCAATAAAAAAACGAAGAGCGAGAAGCAAGACAAAGTTAAGGTGGCTAAGAAGATAGCCAAAGATATGGAAAGGTGGGCTAAAACCTTAAACGAAAAGAAGGACGTTACTCCAAATAAATCGGCAGAAAATGCAGGTGCTCTTGCTGGTAACACAACGGGAGCTGCCGATATCGGATTTAGCGTCTTAGAGAAAAAAGCCGCTAATCACATAAACAACGGTTTCATCGAAGCCGAATTGGCCAGTAGCAACAACGCCCGGAC
Organism: Holobus sp. GC000080; assembly: GCA_030556065.1. Lineage (NCBI taxonomy): Eukaryota > Metazoa > Arthropoda > Insecta > Coleoptera > Staphylinidae > Holobus > Holobus sp. GC000080. Next base: position 34,277 of record JASKGO010002959.1, on the reverse strand, counting down.
GACTCCTTTGGTGGCCGCATACGGTGGCGAAAGCGAATCTTCGGAAGACGAAGAAACGAAGATAAATGATCTAGATTTCTTGGATTTCACTAAACTAATCTGTAATCTGTGCAAACGAATGTTGCCTAATGCCGATGCATTGAAAAAGCACGCACAATTTTCGCTAATTCATCTGAACAATTTGGAATCCTTGAAGTCTAAAAAAAAACACAGAAAAGATGGCTCCAATCAGAATTCCGAAAAGGTTGTTTACAGGGACAGAGCCAAGGAACGACGGTTAAAGTACGGAGATCCTGATGAGCCCCAGCCCAGTAAACTGAAAGAGAAATACTTGAAATCTAGGGAAGTGGAGCCTCCGACGCCTGCGTCCGTTTCGGCGCCCATTGGCTCAGAGAACGTAGGCAACAGATTGCTTCAGAAAATGGGATGGACGGAAGGCCAGGGATTGGGCAAATGTAATCAGGGACGCACTACGATTATCCAGACCGAACAACGAGTGGCCTCAGCAGGTTTGGGTAACAAGTCTGGAAATTACCAGACGATTGCCGGAGAATCGTACAAAGATTGTGTTAAGAAAATGATGTATGCCCGGTACCAGGAGCTGTCTGAAAAGGATTCCTAGTTAATACCACCACAAACAAAATGCGTGATTGTGCCAAACCACTTGTAGTAATTATTTTAATGATTACTTTTCTAGCACTCGTTTTAAGAATAGATGATCTTTTTCAAAAACATTCTAGGGATTCTTTTTTATTTTCGCTTTAAGGAGTTCGTCTTTCGTCACTATGTTAAAGTCGATGATCGAAAGGCTCGGCTCGACGTGTTCCTGAATTTTATGTGTGAATTCTCTAGAATTATGCTGAAGCGTACTTTTGCGCGGACTAGTTTTGACTCTAAAAGACGAAGGATCTTCGTCAATTGATGTTTCGCTATCGTAGAAGATGCTGATGTCTTTATAATGGAGGGGAGCGGCAATTCTGGTTGTGCTGGGTCTCATCTTCTTCGGCCGGGAAGATTCGGATCTTGGCCGCCGATACGTCTTCGGTACTCGCTTCCTCTCTCTCAGTTCCATGGCTAAATTAGTCGGTAGAACATCCATCACGTGATAATATTCCATAAAAGCACGTAGCAAATTTCGACCGCATCGTTTATCTATATGAGTAGTGTTCATTATGAAAGAAGATACGCTTAGTATCATTAGATTAGACTCAATGAAATCTTAAAAAAGGATACAACTTTCCTCCGTGTATGGTATAATGACGTCCGAATTCTTCAATTTGTAGCCGTACTGAGACACCTCGAATGTGTAACAGTTCATTTTTGGATTAAAGGCAGAACAGAAGAATCTTCTTGCTGATCCCGCTTTGGTGCCGCAACCATTATACATGCAGTTCCTGCGCTCAAAATCATCCGAAACTTTTGCCAGAAGTTTCGGGAACACCGAATGCCGTTCGTACCTATAAGCATTCATCACTTTTAATTCGTTTTCGGTGCGTTAATTACCTGTAAACATCGTCGTAAGTATTGCCGTAAATAAAGTTGCCCAATAAAGTTGAATGCGCGTGGACGTCTATAATAAAATCCACTTGATATTCCTGCAAACAAATCGGCCAGTAAAAATGGAACAATTGCAGTTCTGCTAAATTCACCTTACTTTTTTCTAGACCAGTTAGAAAATCAATCACGCACGTTAAAGTCGGGTGAGCGAATGGCGAAGCTCGGTGCCACGTGCGATTCAAATCAGCTCCAATTAGAGAACTTCTATAATTACCCAAATATACACCGTCCGGATTTAGCATCGGAATAATTACAAACATTATATGTTCGCGGAGTAACTTCGCTATCGGATGCGGCGAAATTAGGAGCTCTATCAAACCTGTGAACGAGAAATGCTATATGAAACATCGCATAGTTGAAGCAAAGTACCTTGGCACACAAAACTTGAAGGAGATTCACCGGCATGGATCCTCCCCAGAATTACCACCACATGCTTTTCCTTATCCGGAGGCTTATTTCCTATGGTAATTACTTCTACATTGCGTTTTTGCTGAAACAAACAGCCTTTCATTTGTCATTAGTGGCACTTGCGACCACTCACAATGCTCAAACCGATTGATTCCCTTTTGTACGCTTCGCCCAAATCACAGGTTTTCGAATCCAGAGCTGTTAGAAACGATTGAAAGCGATTGTACCCATATGGGAACGAGAGAGCAAATTGATAAATGTCGTCTTCTTTATCGAAAATAAAGGCGAAACTTAATACGTAGTGATATTTGTGGGAGGGTGACTTATGATAAAATACCAATCGTTTAGGTATCCTTTGCCTTAAAAATTCATCATGTGAAATTTTGCCAATAAAAATGTTAACAAAAATTACCATTTATTTCTGGAACTTGATTTCACTAAAGGAACCATTGATGTGTTGAACAAGTTGCGCCCTTTACTAATGTTGACAATATTGAAAATAACTCTCTGAAAATGTGCATAGTTGTGAAAAATCATTTCAATTCATTTGCGAGTTTAATCCTTACTTGATCTAATCTCACGTTGTCAACTGTAAAGTTAAACCAGAATCTCAGTTTCGGACAACAAGTATCCGGTCGAATGAACAAATCGTATTCGAACTCGTTGATCAGGTCAACGCGACCTAGGTTTCCGGTTTCAAAAGAAGCATCGAAACATAAGTGTCCGCGTTTGGCTTTGCCGCTATGACCAGGTGGCCTCATGATAATTCTGTTCACATTGCCCATGCCACCCTCGCCGTCACTATCGTCGCTATCTAAAAAAAAAAAATCATTTGCATTAGTTCTGTGATCATTGATACGTTAATTCATAATTTGAATATGAAATTTAAAATAAACGTCAGCTCAAGTGTGGGCAGTACCGGTACCTTCTTCGACCCTTTGATAGATACTGGTATGCGCTAGGGTATCTACGTTCAGGTTCATGAAGAAGCCAAACTATGTTCATTCTTTGCTCGTAATCGGCTTTGAACTGATTCATGTTCGCGTTGCAACAGTTCAGTAAGCTACCAACTAAACGCTACACGTATTAACGCCTAGGCAAAGTGCACGAATCTGTTGATCGCTATCGGAAGTTCTGGTAATAGGGTGAAGTCAATCAAATGAAACGGCAGTCTTGAAACACTTGATAATTACCACCGAAGCGATACACGGCGTAGGATTCGAACGATCGTGTGCGTGGCTGAATTTGCATGCTTGCACGTACCTTCTCCAAAATCGCCCATAGCTGCTCCAAATTTTAAAATAAACCCTTAGATTGACACTTTATTGATAGGGCACGCGATCCACTCAGGGCCAACGATAGAACCGTTAGTCGAAAACCAGCAGCGACTTTTTTACTTGGGGCCCTATCGCAGACCTCCTTACCAGTCGAGAGTGTGACATTTTCTACGACTTTTATCACCGCAAAATTTTTCCGGATGTTTGGTCGATAAGTTTTGTCCCAAATATTAATGATATGTTGCCGAGAAGTTCGCGCACCTATTTCCATTTCCTTTTATAATGTAAAAAAAATAATTTATTTTTGAAAACGTAATTTCCTGAGCGCCTGTACCTGTCATAAAAAATCAGAAAGCTAACGTTAAAAAAAAAACCCAGATCGGATAAGAAAGGGAATATGGAATAAAATGCATGTGGATTCCATGTAGATGGATTTGTAAGTTTAGCGGATTTGTTTGGATAATTGGTGCGCATAAAACGGTAGATGCAAAAAGAGGGAAAGAGGTAAAGTAGAGCTGAGTGAGCTGGCGAGGATAGTTGCAACCCCGGAACTGCTCCGAACTCCCGGATGTGTCTTCATCGCGGCATGGGAGGTGGTCAGGTGCATAGAGATCAGCATCGGCGTCCGCGTCAGCATCGCGGCGGCTGGCTTAAGGCAAAGGAAGCTTGAATGGGGGCGGCAGTGTTCGTGCCCCGGGCCAGGGGAAGCCGGAAGAACGCTTGCGCACGCTATCGACCGCTCCGAAAACCCTTAGCCGACACCCTCCGCGCCATACAACACCATTTAGTTATTGCACTCTCTGAATAACACTTGTGTTACGTTTGGTAGTGTACGTTATGTAATAATATCATTCCTTGCGTAATTACTTATTACTAATATAATTCCTACTACTATAAATAGTATAAACATATAAATTATTTACGTAATAAATATTCGTTGTCGGTTTTTTAAAATCAGTTCAACAATAATATAAATTCGTGGTACCCCATACTTTGCTTGATACCAACTGGAAGGAAAAAACGAAGTATAATATAGTATAGATTGCGTTGATTCGTCTAAACTATCTTAAACAAAACGTTTTAAACCAACCAACCGAATAAAATTCCTTATATCTAATATATGTATATATATACATAATACGTATATATTTATTTATATATTGATTAATATATAAATTTAATTAATTCATCAATTAAACCAAAAAAACAAAAAAAAAACTATTCGTGCAATCCTTATAATTATAATCGTGATCTTCATTCAAGCTCAATCAGCCTTCTTCATATAACTTATCTAGTAAACTTATTATACTCTGTCTGTCTATCATCGTCTTTCTTGAAGTCTACGGAAATTCAAAACTGTTACCCTCTTATAAAAACTGTTATATCAAACAAGGAAATTCACCAACAACAACAACAACAACAACAACAACAAAAAACTATAAACCGAAGCAAAACAAAAAAGAAATTTCCTACGTTATTTGTGTAAAATAACTCGTAAAAGCAATAATAATATAATAATAATTAGAAAATATTCGGTGTGCGAGCGACAAGAATCAAGCGGCAACATCAGCAGAAGAAGAAGAAGAAGCGACGTATTTTTTGAAGAGAAAAGTACGAGAAAAGAGGTAAGAATCCGAATAAGTATGTTCTATCTATTGTATCGTTTGGTCCCATGATGCATGAGCGAGCAATGCTTTGAATATCTATAAATGATCGATAGATGATCGACGCTAGCACATTTTCGCATTACCCAATCTATACTTTTTAATAGCGCCGATCCGATGTTATACTGATTTCAATCATCATTTCGCCACTTCCATCGTCGTCAGATGGAAGAACTGCGATGCATTTACTGGTTAATATATCTATCTATCCGTACGGAACAATCATTCTAAATTCTGTGTTGCCGGTAGCTAAAATGCGGGGGCTGTGAGAAGGGAGTTGGCATGGCGATCAATACTAGAGTCAGCCAGGCCAAAGCTTCCCGCCTCGATTATTCCCATAGTCCATTTACCCACGCCAAAGCTTTTCACATCTTACGGATAGTCCCCGAGCCGGTTCTGATTGTATGCAGCACGCGCTGAGAATTTTTCGCATTTTCGTTCGATATAAACGAAATTGAACGGAGCGAGCGTCATTGTTGCGTTTCGGATTTAATAATGTCCGGCGATTTTCGTAACTGGGACAATTGCGAGCTTGCAAATGCAAAGCTTCTATTATTAATGTTCTTGCACCTACTTTCGGCGTGGATGCTGAAAGAAATAGGTAAATGAGTTGATCGCATAGCACGGATGACATTATACCGAAATAAAATATTCGATTTTCGTTGTGTTTATTACTTCCTAATGTTTAGAAAGTTCGCGTGCGTAATAGCGCGAAGCATAGGCGGGTAGGTAATTTCCTCGTTGGCCAACACGAATGCATGGAGCGGAGGTTCGCGAGAGGGTTGCGTTGCGTTGTGTATTAATAATATTTACACGCGCGACTCTGAAAATGCCGTTCGAATAAAGAGGTATCTTATGGGTGAATGTCCTTTAGACCGGTCGGGGTACTTAACTAGTCTGGCAGCAACCTAGCTAGACAAAACTAGAGGGTGAAAACCTTTTGTTAGATATCAGCTGTTCGATGCGTAACGCATATTGTGCACCCTTTTCGAATGAATCGAATTCGGTCGCTGCACGGGAAGAACAGAGAAAGAGGATCCTCCGTGTCTCCTCCATGCAACTAGGGGAGAACGATTTTTACGAACGCACGCCACCCCAAAACTGACCATATGCCGAAATCTACGCACGCGAGCTTCGGCCGTATTTATTACGCGAAACAAAAAAGAAATTTTTTCAACAACGTCGAACGTCGAATGATTTGCTCTGATTTTTTCGTTGCGTCCGATATATAGCAACAACAATGATGCATGTCCTATTTAAGAAAAGATGGCGTTAGATAAGCCGGCCATGGTTGTAAGTAAGTTGCAGTAATGTTTGGTCGTTGTCGAAGAAACTGAAGGAAAATGTATTATTGAGTAAAGAAAACGGGGCCGTTTCTGGTGGTGAGTTTTGCGTCGGCGAGCAGACCGGTAATGATTTGATTACATTAGAGCGGTGTGTTTCGCGGTAGGAAAGTATGGCCAAGGTAAAAATAATCGATGGAAATAATGAGCCTGCCGAAGCGTCGGTGGCCGTTGCGCGTGCGCCGCGGACGCGGCACTTTTGATCGCGCTCGTTCGCGTACACTGTAAAGCCTAGGCTCTCGATTCACATGTTGTGTACGAAGCAGCTTAAGTCACATAACGCGCAGCACAGCAGTTCGAGTCTTACTGGCGTCGGTGCTGGGCGCGTGCCGGTCTTTTGTTTTTAGTTTTTGTTTAGTTAATTTTTATTAGTTCCGTGGCGTTTCCAATAACGACGATCGAATATTCCGACTGCCGTTTATGGTAAAAGCGGATTGATTTATGTACTCCGTGAGTGCCGCCGCCAATTTCCTACATTGAAATTTTGATAAAGTAAGTACGTATGCAGTCCATACTTATATTACGTGTGTTGTGTTGTATTTAAACGCGTGTACCATTTTATGTATACCTACTATACTACAATAATGTTTCGCCTTTGGATTCGTGAACAACAACGCGACGGCGAAAACTATGATAATTCGGCGGCGGCTGGCTTCATTTGAATTTAATTCAAACGCAAACGCATATTCAATTTAAATTAACGTGAAAGCGCAAGCATTTTGTAAGAAACGCATATTTAGCCGATTTAGAAGTGTAATATGTTGGTGGATGAATGGCAAACGACGCTGTGCATGCAATACTTCCATCCAAGCGTTGTGCTATATTGTTTTTTCGACCGATCCATTTTCTTTTGGGGGTGAAAAATCGTGGCGACTCACCCTATTGTTCATACTCGGTCCCCCTATGCCGTGGTGCGGCACCCCATTTTTTGTCGCTGCCTCTTGTGTGCGGGGGTCTGAATATTAGATTTATCGTATAGCCCCTGACCCAACATCCATTTGCTGTTAAAATAACCCCTGCCCGATGGTATGCAAATGTGCTTTCGACAAATAATATATGCACGTATCGCACACGTTTAATCTATTTTTGCGTTGCTTATAAATATTGCCAGTGTAAACTATCGAACAAAACACGTGGTTAAGCCTTTCGTGATGTTATTTCTGTGGTCAAAAATTCATAATCAAATAGCGCATCTTCGTATTCGGTGCACAGATTTAAATTGGCAGTGAATATGCCACCGAGTTTTACACTCATTCGCCATTCGCCGACAAATCGTGCATTAGAAAAATCCCCGACAGATTAGTCCCGGGTTAAATCCTGCAGCTAAAAGTTAGGCCACATAAATTTTTGATAGGAAACTTTTTATACGTGACGCTCGCAGCGGTCATATATTTCCTTTTCGATTTTCCGGTTTTGCGTATCAGAAGTTTGCCATTAAATGTTACGGGTTTAGTTAATTAAACCCGGGCTGATAAGTCGACTGATGATCAGCTCAGGAGCAGCTTATTCCAGCATACCGTAGATGCGCCGTTTCCCTCTTAGTTTTTAGAGTTTTGTATATGCTTCTTTGTCCCGAAATAGAGAGAGCAACTAAAAATAAAATGAAAATATTATATGTGCGTAAAAATTTACGTGTCTTAGGGACATGCCACGCGTTTCGTTTTCCAAATGCAAGCGTGAGAAAACCAAGTATTTTCGCTAAAAGTTAGAAAATAGTTTCCTCTTCGAAATGCCAATCGTCCCTTGCTGAAGTCGCTTCAAAGTTCGCGTTCGTTTTGGTTTCCCGAAAGGCTGCCGTGCCCGATTATGCTTAATAGCGTAGCCTAGGTTTGAGGCGAACGAGCAAAAAAGACAGCTTACAGGCGATGTCACCATTTTCGTTCATCTATTTTTAAATGAATAAGTATACCCGGAATATATGCGTTACGTTTCGTCGATGTATGTGCGAGTATAATATGTGTACTATATTTTGCCTTTCCCTGCTTTGAGCCACGGTTTTCACGAACAGCATCTTATTATTTCGGGCCGCGAGAACCACGAAAGCTTCCCCCGAGTAGTAATAGCTGATTGCATTTGCATTAATTCGGCATGTCCCCTTTTCCTCCCCCGCTGTCCTTCCGTCTTCGACTTATCTTCGACGCGAAGATTCGGAGAATTCCAGGCTCTCCATTTCATTTGGTTCGTTTCTTTTTTTTTGTTTAGGACAACTACTGTTTAGTGGAAGTGTAACTTCATTCCTGAGAAGAAGCAAGCACGTTTGAGCCGCTTATTTAATTTATTTGTCAAACTGAAGCTTGAACAAACAAGTATGATGTCGAACGGGTTAGATGCAGGGGTCGTCGGTCAGCAAAACGGTGGCAATAATGGCCAAGGTGGAGGACAGGAAGAGTCCAAGACCAATCTCATCGTCAACTACTTACCTCAGACGATGACGCAAGAGGAAATTCGATCGCTGTTTTCCAGCATCGGAGAAGTGGAAAGCTGCAAGCTCATCAGAGATAAAGTGACAGGTACGGATCAATCCATAATTGTTCAATTTCTATGATCGTTATATACTTTCAATATTGAGACAATTTGAGAAATTTTTTATCATTTATTTATTGTGCGATTGATTATATCATTTGATGTGCTTTAATTTTCCGCATTTTGTTTCTTAGCTAGGGCAGAAAGGTGGACATGTTGGAATTTTAGACCACCAATTTGCCTTTCCATTTTTTGTTATTGATTCTTTTATGGGGATGGGGAGTTTTTGAATGTGTTTTAAACGTTCGGGATTTGCCCATTGCGGATTTGCTGACCATGAGTCAGCAGCACCCGGCCGGCCGAACGTTTTCAGTGTCATATATTTGATTTGAGTGCATTGTTAAGGAAGAAAAGCTTCGTATTTCGTAAAACAATCGATTGTTTGCTCATTTGAGTATCAGTTTCTGTTGCCGTGGAACACTGCTAATATTTTGTATGCTGGCGGTCTTGTTTTGGCAATAGAATTGCCAAAATACTGGATGGATGATTAAAGCATATCACTTGGACGAGAGCACGACAATATTAAAAATTGATTTGATTTGTCCTCATTTTGCATCAACCTTTCGATCGCGCTTGTTTTGTTTCTTTTTTTGTTTTCTTTTGAGGTATATTTTTATTTATTAATAGTTCGTTTTTGCAATTTTGATTGCCTGCAGTTCCAGACGGAGTTTTGAGTAGTCCGTTGGTTGCAGGGCAAAGTTTGGGATACGGATTCGTAAACTATCATCGTCCGGAAGATGCCGAAAAAGCTATCAACACTCTGAATGGTTTGCGCCTCCAGAATAAGACTATCAAGGTATGATGCTGGAATCTTTGGCTGCCATGCAGGCAGAGGCAGAGGTTGCATTGCAGAACGAGAGCAAGAATGATGATGTTGTTTGTCACACATTCGACCGAGCAACAATTCCGCGTGCGAACATTTTGTTCGCCTCGCGCGATTGCGAAGACGGACAATCGGGTCTCGAACCGAAATTGTTGGCTCTGATTGTGATGCATGTCTAGAGCGCATCAAATTTTTTGTTTTTCGTTTCGCGTCTCTTTCTCGTCGACCTAGAGCCGCTACTGCCACTCTCGTTAGCCGTTGCTACTGCTGCTGCGACGCGCTTGTAATTTATTTTGTTTTGTTCCCCTTTAGGTATCTTACGCTCGGCCAAGTTCTGAAGCAATCAAAGGTGCCAATTTATACGTATCGGGCTTGCCTAAAAACATGACGCAACAGGACCTGGAGTCCCTTTTCAGTCCCTACGGACGCATCATCACATCCAGAATTCTATGTGACAACATCACGGGTATGATTTTCATTCTGATCTTGTTTTTCTTCAGCATATTGAATGTGCCAATCGCCTTGGCTCAACACCTGTAACGATAACAATGCAATGAAAATCGCGCACCGGTAGAGTAGATAAAATGATAACATATATTTATAATTAGGTAAATTATTTATGATATAACCAGGACAAGTTTTGATTTAAGTTATTCATTATTTGGTTTCGGCTTGAGTTAACATTTAGTTTTTGCATTTTCTAGTTATATTGTCTTTGATTTATAGATATCTAATAAATCATGCCGGTTCCTTATAGCAATTGTATACCTAGCTAGTAACCGATCTGGAATAACTTCTGATTGACGAACTTGTGGAATCAGTCTTTTAGTCACTGTCAGTGATAATTGATAATAATTAGTAATTGAAAATAGATAGCGAAATAACGAAGCCACAAGTCACAACATACATACAAAATACATTAAAATACAAAATAAATAAATGAAGCAGTACAACAGTGTGAATCAATTCAGTATCAAATTTCGATGTAGTAAATTTTTCGTTTTTTGCGATGATTATTTATTACGTTTTTTGTTTTTTTGTTTTTGTTATTGTTTTTCGTTTATGTTTTTTAATCGTTATTGCTAATTCGCGCGGTTCAGCTTCAAAGTTATCATTATCGTTCATTATTATTCTATTATTATTATTATTATTATTATATTTGTCTTACTGTATACCTATATTTTGCGTTTTTTTCTTCTCTTCCCTAGTACGTCAATTTGTCACGGGGGCCGGAGAGAATTTGCCTGGTACGTACCTTCTCTCTATTTTACACCCTACCAACACCACTTACAAGTCACTAAGTCCACTCTTTGATTGTTCTGTTCGGCAACGATCTAAAATTTCAATCGACCCACCATTTGAATTTTAATTGCTATTATTAAGTACCTGAAAACGAAGCAAATTTTCCAAACTGATTACCAAAAAACTCCAAAATAAATGAAATGAAAAATCGAAATGTCGGGGCATAAGTAAGTCAATCAATGAATTATAGAGTTGATTCTTTTGAGAATTCAAATTACTGATGGCCTTATAATGTTACACATACCCTCCTATCGGCTTTTGTTTTTCTCCACATCTATTTGGCAAACAGTAATTTGAAAATATGTAACTTGCACTCAACCCCCCTTTCAATTGACGCTCGGCGCGATTTATGTTCCTTTACTTTTTCAGTCCAAATTTTTTATGTTTTAACTTTAGATTTTCTTTTGAGTTCCTTTGCGTTTCGAGAGGCGGAAGTGTTGTTTGTTACATTTCCACCATCAGAAACGACGACGTCCTCCTACCACCACATATTATTGATTTCCGAAAGACCGGGATAAGGATTTTCTATATAGTTTTCATTTTTTTCTGCATCGTGGCATGAGTATTCTTTCGATTATGAAGTGTGAATTTTTTCTATTACTTATGTGCCTTAATTTGCAAATTTATATATATTTATATAAATATTACATACATTTGATACAAAGATGGATTCTGAAAGGAGAATCCTACCAAATGTGAATGCTTTCATATACTGATTTCAAACACTACACAATATATCGGATATCACAGTTAAGAGCAATCGACGAAAACCTCTACGAACAAACTTCGCACACCCAAGAAAAAAAAAGGAACAATCTACAAGCACAAATATTACAGCAAAAAGAAAACTAACTCTTCGGTATAATTATATCCATTTTCATGTTGTTCTGCCGATAATACTTATACTTCTGATCCGTCTTACTATACTTCTCTGTTTTCTCAAATGAACATTCACTGCTCTTATTACGATAAATGCACTTATAATTGCCGACTTTGCTATACTCTTCTCATAGATAGATTCATTTAGTCTCTTGATTGATATTTTATAGTCGTGCTAAGAGAAACATCAAAATATGTAGTTAACACTCAAAAATTCTCCTGAAGAATCGAGGGAATTAATAATACTGAAATCACTTTTAAACTGTAAAACTTTAATTATATATATAAGTATATATATACTTGTATATACAGATTATAAGAAACAGTTGAAATGAGACTTGGAAGAGAAATCAAAGCTATTACTAATGAATGGATTCAAGTGACTCCCTGTTTGTCGTTTCACAAAATTGATATCCTGTAGTTTTCTTACTATATCCTATATCTAAAGCCGGACATAGCAATTAGAGTGGTTACATTATTCGTTATCGCATATAGGCCTTTCGAAGGGAGTTGGTTTTATACGTTTCGACCAACGCATGGAAGCCGAGCGTGCCATTCAGGAGCTGAACGGCACCATTCCTAAAGGATCCACCGAACCCATTACCGTTAAGTTCGCTAACAACCCCAGTAACAACAATAAGGCTATACCACCATTAGCTGCGTACTTAGCACCGCAAGCGACGCGACGCTTTCCAGGACCAATCCACCATCCACCTGGTCGATTCAGGTAAATCAGTGCACTTGCGTTGCACCTTTTTGTTTTTTTGTTTTCTCGTATTAATTATTCGCTGTCGTTGCTGCTAGAGCAAGCAATTTCCGATGAGAGAACGAGTGAAGTAATCGTTGGGCGTTTTGTTTTGTTCTGTAATTTAGGTACTCTCCGCTGGCCGGAGACCTGCTAGCCAATTCCATGTTACCGGGCAATGCAATGAATGGTTCGGGCTGGTGCATCTTCGTCTACAACCTGGCGCCGGAGACCGAGGAGAACGTGCTCTGGCAGCTGTTCGGCCCCTTTGGCGCCGTCCAGAGTGTGAAAGTGATCCGGGACCTTCAGACAAACAAATGCAAAGGATTCGGTTTCGTCACCATGACGAATTACGACGAAGCCGTCGTCGCCATACAATCTCTGAACGGCTACACGTTAGGAAACCGCGTCCTACAAGTCAGCTTTAAAACCAATAAGAGCAAGACCACATAGAGCGATTGAAGTCGCTCACTTTTCCGCAATGTCGCGTTTTGATTTGGCAGCCGAATCGCCGACACCATCGCCTCCCAATCTATGACCCTTTGGTATAATTCTTAAAGAGCATTTTTGTAATTTTTCTTTCATATTGTTGACGCCGATCGGGCAACGTGGCGTGCAATTGCACACACACAATCTGTTGAGGACGATGATGGACTTTTGTGTTCATTTTTTTTTTGCGATGGTTTTCGGCGACGTGCCACACAGACCAAAACGCGACATTACTAAGATAAAAATATTTAGAAAAGCTAAACAGTCTCACAGAGGCTACCTGTACTTACTACATACGATGCTAGTCAGAGGTGTGCGCAGAATCTCCACATCCTCCCATAGCAAATTTAATATTACAATTTCAATACTTAAAATAGAATAACCAAAAAAAAACATTATCACGAATTATATATATATATATTTATATATGCATATATCTATATATATGTATAGATCATGAGAAAGTTATATGACAGAGAATGCAAGAGAGAGAAGAAACTCTTTTGCCGTCCTTCGAATGAGTGAAAACAAAAAAACAAAAAATAATTCGGTGGTTTTTTAAAGGACCACCCGGTGCCATCGATGAAAAATTGTCAAGCACTTGGACCTGCTCCAAAAGGGGGTTTGTCGACAGATTATTATTATAGATTCGAATAGTAAATTGCATACAATTTTTCTAGTAATTATTCACTTTCCAAGATGTAATACTTTTAATTTGATTTTAGTAATCATTCAAATATGTATGTGTTTGTGTATTTTATGCCTAGTCTCGGTGTGACGCCGCCCAAAACGTACGGTTTCCAATCACTTTTTGGTCAATAATTGACGCTGGAGAATTTTGACGCGTTCATATATTGATGGGCGAAAGGCGTCGCCATGTCTTGTGTTTTAGAAAGGCACCGAAAGGAGTCAGACTCTTCGGTGCCGATATTAATTAATTAATTATCCTTTTCTCTGTGTGCTTGTGTTTGTTTTGTTACACGTTTATATAAATTCTAACAATTTAATAATCAGCGGTAATATATTCTATATATACATATATGGTTAGTAGCAAAACGGCTAACAGATATTTCGTAGTTTCGTGGAAACCATCAGAAAACATATAACAACAACTACAACAACAACAACAACAACAACAACAACAAAAAGAAACAAACGATAATAATGCAAAAATATAACAACTGATATATATAATATATATATACATATATATAATAGGTAAACATGCAACAAAAGCAAACTAGAATCAATTATATTTCTCAATCGGAATCCGTTTTTCTTTCACATTATTGTATATCTATCTACACGTATTGAAAAATTAGTCTTGAGAATCAACTGACACCAAAAAATAATTAGGCAAAGGCAATGCTTTCTCGAGACCATATACTAGATATCCACTATTTATTTATTTAGAAAATTATTTATAGAATCTATAATTCGATTATTTATGTGTATTTTATTTTTATTTTTTTCGTTCAGAGGAGAACTATTTATTTTTAATTAAGGCGACAATTCTTTTACTGTGACTTAAATTGTTTCCATTATTATGAGTTATGACGCATAGAGTTTTCAGTTTCCGTTCTGTACAATAAATTTTAATTTTTCGATACACCTTATTAGCTATTTTGCAAGCAACCAATTAATGTTCCACTATAATGAATTGTCAACAACAACAAAAGAAGCTATACAATTACACAAATTAATTTATATTGATAAACGGTGTTTTTTTTTTTTTTTAGTTCGATTTTGTTTCGTTTTCTTGTGTTTTTTGCTTTTTCCTTCTCTTTTTAGTTTCCTTTTGTTTGTTTTATTGTGTTCGTGGATGAAAACGCCCGAAGGCAGCTTGTGCTCGTCAAGGCGTTAGCTGGAGACTGCCTACGCCTCCGCAAACTGAACGAAAGCGAAAAAAACGAAAAAATAGTCGCGCAAGTTGTGCCATTTGCTGCCACAAGCAAACGCATCGCACGAAAACGCAGCGATGGAAGTCAAAAATCAAAGAAACGAACAAACGTACAAACAATAATACTCGATACGGTATTGTTGAATAATTGGTATTGACACCATGAAATAACATCAGTCTAATTATCTGGACTTAATTGATAGACGCAGCTCGTGAGAATGACCCGTAAGCGAAGCGACACAAGGGGAAAACATTAGAAATTAGAATAAAGAATGAGTGGACTGACCCACTGTCTGGTTCCATGTTCCATGAACATCGATCAATCGACAATGAATAGGACCGGGACACGTCGGCGGCGGCAAAGGGCACGCTTCATTCCTCCCGCGCAGTTATAACGCATTTTCACTTCCAGAGATCAAAAGCAAATGAAAAATAGCAAATACTAATTAACGACACGAAGTACATTCATATTAATTATATTTTTAGAATATCTTGTAAGCAAAATTGGGGATTCTCAATATACCCAGTATCTATTATAGTCGTGTAAAATACGCATTAAAAATGTAATAAATTAGTGACTGAGTCGGTTGGACTAACATACGTGAAACGCACACAGCCGCCCCGTAACGCATGTAACCACTGATTTCAAGTAGTATATTCTATGTTCGACCCACATTACCTGTGCAAAACCGCGGAAGAATCCGAAGATGAATTAGAGAGATCGAAGAATCTGCCTGCGAGAGCAACCAAAGGCCAAACGAATGAGGAAATAGAGTGCAATAGACAAAGAGCTTTAATTAGAGGCTCAGTCACGTCAACGGACAAGACTCACTTAATAATAATTTAATAATCATAAGAGAGGAAATTTTAGGCAACGAATCACTTTCATAACTTCTTGCATCGCAACCCGATTATTAACCGTTCGAATCCTCCCTTTGCTTCGTGACACATGTATAAAAAAGCAAATCCATAGATTAACGATCTTGTCGTCGGCAACACAAGTTCATTACTGTATCGATTGATGTTGGCAAAAAAAAACAAAAAAACAGAAAAAACTAGCGATGATGTTTTCTTCATCGAAACTCGAAAGGGAGTGATTGTTTTTAATTTCGCGCGGAAAATCGATGGAAAAGAAAAGAGAGGAGTAGAAAAGTTGGAATAAGTACACACAAACTACCTAACGGTGCTATAGACGAAACGTAAGGAACCAATAAATAAATATTAACACAGTTACTATGAAATTTTCTGTTCTTAAAAGAGAACACCAGAGTTTCGGGACGGCGGCTATTATAGTTGTTTTAATCTCCATCACTATAGTTATATAGTTAAGAAGAGAAAACCAAAGTGAGAAACGAAATGAAAAAAAAAAATAAAAAATAACAAAGAAAATCAAATGGAGAGTGAAGCCAGTGACGGGTTGGGGTTTGTGTCGCGGCCGTGGATTGACTGATATTACTGATTGTGATTACAACCGGCTAATATAATAATAACACTAATATTAATGAAGTAACGAAGGAGAAATTATGATAATTTATTTAAAAAAATAAATAAAAAAGAGAATATGAACAAATTGAAAATAAAGCATTTGTAATATATACGATATATGATGTGAGGCGCTCGTCTATTTAAAATCCATAATTTATAAAAAAAAAAAACTATTAAAAAAAATTAAAAAACGGAAGAGAGGGCGATAGATGGGTCCGGTGTTCAAGAGCACAAACTGAACCATAAAATATTATTGTAGTATTGTTAAGATTATACGTAAAACAAAAACAAAATGTAAATTACAAAATATGCGTAATGAAGAAGTTAAATTAAATATTACAAAGAAACCTATTTCAACCTAACACACAAATTAATATTATTATTGCCACTATTATTATTGCAATTTATCTCGAACTATTACCTATAAATATATATATTATATACATTACATACAAGCGATAAAAAAAAAAACAATTAATGATCAAACCCAAAAATTCGAGAAATCAATGGAGCACCTCTGACGGAAACAATAATCACCCTGTTCACATTTGAAACCCTTGAAACCAGAAACAAAATAAATAAAAAAACAACTAAATTAACGACAAATCTAACGCTGTTGAAAACCAATTCGTAATAGGTAATTTATATATAAATAAAAAGAAAAAGAAAACAAAAGAAGAAAAGAAAAAAACCAAGCAGGAAACATTGTTTATTACCACGCTAGAAATTACGCTGAAATATGCAAACGATTTGTGAAAAAGAGCATCAACTGCTGGCAAAACCAAAAAAAAAAAAAAGAAAAATCCGTACTCGAACATTAAAAAGAAAAACCATTTTGGCAGCCCACGCACTCGTGGGGGAAAACTTCTGGCCTAAGTATGCGTACTCTAGACTTATCCACAAAACACAGAACAACGATCTCTATAATTGAAATAAATGAATAAATAATAATAAAAAAAATAATAATAAATTAAATAATATCATTATAGCGAATATAATTATTATTATCTATCTATCTAATTATATATAAAAAATATATAAATGACTGTCTGTCGGAATCAGCAACAGCAATGCTTGTTTACCGTTCTTAGCTACATATTTGTTACATGATATAATTAATAATACCTTTTGCTTACCTTTTATATTATATTAAAAATGATTATGATATTACGTATCACTATCTCTACATGAGAGTTATCTCTTTGTGTGTTGTGTAGGCCTCTAGTGTAAGTGTAATATAGTCATATTCCTATCAGTTACTTTCTCTATAAATGTGTAGCTGTTGTGTTGCGGGAGGACGTTCCGGCAGGATTTCCCCCCAAAACCCCAAAAAATCAACTCATTTTTAATCATAGCATATACACTCACTTATGTATATCTATATGCCTTTATATATTCGTGTATATACAATTGTCACGAATATATATTCGCATAAATATGTATATGTGTAACTGATATTATAAACTCTAGTCTAAATTGAAATGAATTCGATAACTTCACTTGCATCGTTTATATTGAAATGAAATGCATGAAATATAAAAAAAAACAATTGTAAATGGGGGTCGCGATGCTGCCATTCAGTTTCGATTACTCATTACATACCTAAACATTATATAGATAGATATTCGAGATAAATAATTAAGAGCAAAGGCGGTGTCGCCACGTTCCAAAAAAAAAAATAACAAATGAAATTACGCCACCGGAACTTCCTCCTCGGACGCGTCAAGCGTTCCGCCTGCCATTGCGGCAGGTCCATAGCTCAAATATTGTTGTGACGAGATGCATTCCATTTATTAAAAACCACTGATTACATGCATTCGAATGTGGATGTTACGTGCGTTTTATCTTTTCCTCGTGTTCATTTTTATCGGCGCCCACGCATTTTCGTTATATCATTTTTCTCGCGGCGCGCGCAACAAGTCACGCAGCAAACAAAAAAAAAAAACAATGCGAAAATGGTATCACGCACTTGCATCTGCATTTTCTTTGTTTTTTTATAGTCGTGCAATATGTCCCGATATAATTTACTTCAATATCCTTTTCTTGTACTACCACCATACCACTACATCAAATCCGCATCACCCTCGATTGAGTTGTTCGGTTTTCCGTTTTCTCCTTTCGTGTCTTTATATTTTTGTTTTCAGGATTTTGTTTTTGTTGGATTTCTTATTGATAAGTCTGCAGCAGTACTCCGCAATTATTAAAAAAAATAATAACAATTTGATATGTTGCGTCTAACTAAATGAGAAATTTTGTAAATGATTTTTCATTCGGCATCCAATTATTACGAAACTATCTTGAGTTTTACGACGCAAGAAGAATTACAATATTGCAATTCTGATCTTTCGTATAACATAATACATATAGATAGATAGGTAAAAAAGAAAACATTTGTGTTCTTTGCAAAATAAAGTTTTAATTGATCTGATTCTAATAAATGCATAATTAGTTGTGTGTTGAAATCGTTGATAGGCGTAAATAAAAATCAGACGGCAAAGGACTGGATTATTGGAAGCGGCCCTTGAAACTATCAAATAAATTACTAAGCTAAAACTGTCCTGATCTATACATTGAAATATACGCATTGTTATATTCTTGAATTTGGCGGTAGTTCCGTTCGTTTTCCTTTAGAATGATGGCTAATATTTAAATTCCGCTTGATAGAAAAACGGAGCCACAACTTACAACTTTGGACGCTCTGAAAATCTGAAATTTCGCTGTTCGCATAGAGGGGGCGCTCGACATCAACATATTTACATTATAGGACCTCTCTGTTACAACGGTGCGTGTCTCTTTTACGATGCATTTTGACGAGTACCACTACCACAGGCTCAGGACGTTGCTCTCTCTCTATTTATTGTTCGCTTATGGTTCGCTTGGCTCACGAAGACGTCACCGACTGATGCTGTTTCGAAAGAAAATTCGGTTTTACCGATAACCCGATAACTTTTGGCGAGGAAATGACGTTTTTTTTTGCTTTTCCCAGTTTCCCTTAGGTTATCCTAGGCTGCGGTGTCCGAAGGCCCTAATCGATCGCGTTCCAAGCCGGAGGATTAGCGGGCGCCCTCTGTAGAGAATGCCTCTCAAGCTGCAAAGTAGAAAGAGCTAGAAGATAACTGGTTAACTGATGTTTGCCTCCCGTGAACCTGCGTTTAGAACGTCGCCATTCGATTGCATTTTATTATATATGCCGTGAAATAGAAAAACAATAGTGGTGATTGTTTAGTGTTATTAGAACGTTCGGGACACGGTAATCGCATTGCCCAGTTGCAAACACAGTTCGACTCACAGAATTATCGAGTTTTCGAGCACAATTCAGCACTTGCCGTCGATGAAAACATTACAACAAATGCACATAGGCCGACTATACACATATATATAAACGTGCTCGTTCCTTTTCAGCGATTCTTGGGCTCGAAGTATTTAAGGTGAGTTTTGTTGTGCTATCGCGAGTGTGTCGGAGCTCCGAATAATTCTCACGCATAATTGAAACCCTTATTTCTAATGGCTTCGCCGTAGATCGCCGTAGATCGCCGTATTTACAGCGTATGTTGTTATATTGTTGGTCTCTTTTTAGTTGAGCGTTATAAACAAACACTTTTCGCCCGGATCCCGAAGACGAAGATGAGAGTTACGCTGCTTTAGCAAGTGCACCCGGTGGATCCCCATTGTAGATTGACACAGAACCACATCTATGTAGTGGTCAATTGTGAAACATTGTCTGTTCAATATCCTTTGTGGCAATGGATCGAGACATACCCAGTGTGCCCATCACCACGCTGGCCGGTGTGGCAAGTCTGACAGCATGTAAGTAGCTTCATTAGTTTTTATTAAATTGAGACTTAGTGGTTGGTTCTTTGCAGTGCTGCCTGAAATGCCATTGCCTACCCCACAGCCACAAACACTTGGCAATAAGTCGCTGTTGTTCCATCCGCGCGTTGCGGAAGAAGCGCAAAATCTACTTAGGGCTCGTGACGATTCGTTAATACCGCAATTAATTCAAGCAATTAGTCAAACCTCTGCTGATCATATGTGAGTTGATATTTTTGATTATTTTAATTTTAATACCATTCATTGCTAATGCCCCGTTCTGCATGTGTTGACAGAGATGTTAAAGATAACTTCCTATGCTCTGAAGCTTTAATTTGCCAAAACGAAAACAACCCGGAACTGCTGCAAGCTATGATTATGGCGAATCCGAATTTATTTAGAGATAAAACTACGTTTAAGCCGCCCGAACGGGAACCAGTGAATTCCATTTCGGATATACCGCAGCAGTCGCAGCAGCAACAACTGCAACAACACATCGCTTCTCCTTCTCATTTGCCCGTTAATAATAATTTGTCGAATACTGTTACGTCGCCCCCAGCTTCAAACATAAATCCCGCAGGTATTGTTTACGCTGATTCAAACGTGAGCAGTGTGGTGACCCGTATTGGTTTTTTTTTTTAGTTTTCTCTACGCCCTTGAAATCAGTTACTCCTTCGAACTGCCAGATCGCAGTGGAGAATTCAATAACGGCGGCGCAGCAGAACCCGATGGTAAAGCCCGACATCAGCACTGCCCTTCCGTCGATCAAGCAACCCATAGTACGTCTGGAGCGCATCTCCGACGAGGACCACCAGTTGCTTCGCAAAGGTTTCAACGTCTACATCGAGAACAGACCCGATATAGCCAAAGAATTAGGTATTAAACAGAATAGTCGGACGCGGAGTGGGAAAGCCAAGTACGTGGCCGACTCGGATTCCGCAAGCGACGAGGAACCGCCGCATAAGAAAAGGAAAAGAACGAGGAAACGCGACGATGACGATGACGACGTGGACGAGTTCACGGCGCTTGTGGGACACCAGCGCAGAAGTTCGGAACGCGACGAGAATTCCGTGCCGGCACCCGTCATCGTGCCCAAGTTTCAGCAGTACGTTGATAAGAAATCCATTGCCGTCTCGGACAAATTGTGCTACGGCGAGCTAAAGGAGAAACCTGCCTATATTAAGTTCAATAAATGCATCGAACAGGTGATCAAGTTCTACAATGCCGTCGGCATGGAGATCACTGACGGCGGTCTCATTCCCGTAGATCAACTGCTCAACAAAAACCTCGTTCAGGAACTGGCGATCGAGGCGGCCAAACTGAACATGTTGGGCGCTATGGAGATGATACCGGCAGATAAATTAGTGAAATTACTTAATGCCCTTGAAATTACCATTCGCGGGGCTGACAGGGTGTCACCTATTACTGATGTAATTAGAACTTACTCTCTTTTCGATGTTTTTGAATTTCAATGTTGAATTTCAGGAGGACAGCGAGAGTATACGACAAGTGTGGTTGGAGACAGCGATGGAACGAGTTATGGCTGCAGCCGATGCTAGTTTAACCTGTCTTAGAATCTTGACGGCGAAGAATATGCCCAAACGTATTTATATTGAAGATGTGATCGATAGAATAGTTCTGTACATTAAGTACCAAATGTTTAACACTATATATCCTTCGTACGACGTTACGTATCACCTGGAGAACAAAAAGAAAGGTGAGCTATTTTACTTCATTATTCTTTTGTTTATGTTTGGCATGTTCTCTTGTTTTGTCCGACGGTCACTCATTAATTATCCATTTACCAGGGTTTCGTATAGATTCTGCATTATATATGTACTGGGTTTTTAGATAACCGCAAGAAAAAGACTACGCACGTTTTGGAAAAGGGTGTACAAAATCTTTACAATAAAATATGCGACCTGGTTTCGATGCTGGCAGATTTACTGGAAATCCAAATAGTGACCGACACGTCGGTACTGCATGCGTCCTCGATGGGCGTGTCACCGTTCTTCACGGAAAATGTGAATACTCTACAACTGTCCGGTTTAAAACTGGTCACAACGGTGCGTAGAATCTTCCGATTCGTTTGCTTTAAAATAAACTAATCGATCAAATTGTAACCCGTAGATATTCACCAAATACGAAAGCTACAGAAGACTTCTGCTAGACGACATTCTAGCCTCTATTGCACGTCTTCCCAGTTCGAAAAGAAGTTTGAGGACCTACAAGATGAGCTCTGACCAGCATATACAGATGCTTACCGCTCTGGTTCTACAACTGATCCAATGCATTGTCGTGCTACCCGAAGACTTAAATCAAAGAAAGAAGGACGTCGGCGATGGAAGCGACGAAAACTCCAAGCGTAAATCGAACGCGCTGGTCGACAAAGATGTGCTTATCACTAGCAAGTATCGCGAAGCTTATACGACTGCTGGCACATTCCTTTCTGCATTTCTATCAAAGTGTAGCAATAAGACTGAAGAGATTGACTACAGACCGCTGTTCGAGAATTTTGTGCAAGATTTGTTGTCCACTGTGAACAAACCAGAATGGCCGGCTACCGAGATGCTGCTCAACATTCTCGGCAAGCTGCTGGTCGCCAACATTTCCTCCAAGAACGTCGATATCTCGCTCAGGGGCGCCAGTCTCGAGTACTTGGGTCTTATAGTTGCCAAACTCCGTCGAGACAGTCTTTATTCCCGTTGCAAGTTGAATCAAATTGATCATATGATTAGGGAAATTAAAATAGCGGAATTGAAGCGAAATGAAACTGATATAACGGTAAGCCAATTGTTATGACTAGCGGATGTTGAATTAATTGTTTTTTTTTTTTTCGGAAACGTATTTACAGAAAGACGACATTGAGGTGAGAAGCGAAGAGGAGAGAACGCAGTTTCTACAGAAGGTTTTATTGGATTTTCTTGCCGTTCATGGTCGAACCGAAGGGTCCTACAAGTTTGCTCGCTATTTCTATATCGCTGATTGGTACAAAGATTGTAACGCCGAATCCGGCTTTATGAACCACTGCAATGAGAATGCATCACATAACAAGGATAACCATCGCAATAAGCGTAAAACCAGTAAGTATAGTATGATCATATTTTTTCCCATAAATTAACAAAAATAAATAAATCAGAACATATGGAGTCGGATAATTCCGAAAACGAGGAAAATGTGAGGAATCACGCCGAAGCGGAAGCGAATGCTGAGAAGTTGCGAGCTATAAATGAGCGTAAGAAATTTCTGATTGAAAACATCCGTCCTTTCAAGGAGGGAGTTAGTGGTGGCAATACCGTCAAAATATTCGAAACTTATATTGACTACAATACTGCAGAATTGATCACGCAATATCTGGCTTCAAAGCGCGCATTCTCGCGTTGCTACGACAATTACATCAAAAATGTAAGTGATTTGAATCAACTGACGATCTGACTTTAGTTTAGCGCTTTCGTAATTTCGATATAGCAATCTATATATGTATATATATTCATAGATACTAGCAGTTCTTCGGGAATCATCTGTTGCTATTCGGACGAAAGCAATCAGATGTATGACCACCATTGTCGAAGCTGATCCATCGGTGTTGGGAAGCAGAAGTGTGCAAGTGGGGGTGAATCTTTCGTTTTTGGACCACTCCACATCAGTAAGAGAAGCAGCCGTCGATTTGGTTGGGAAGTTCGTGCTAAATAAGCCCGAGCTTATCGACAAGTATTATCAAATGCTTCTCGATCGAATACTCGATACGGGCGTGAGTGTTCGCAAACGCGTCATCAAAATTCTAAAAGACATATGCATCGAATGTCCGGAGTTTCCCAAGATTCCGGAAATTTGCGTCAAAATGATCCGCCGCGTTAACGACGAGGAGGGAATTAGGAAGTTGGTGATGGAAGTATTTCAGAACATGTGGTTCACGCCGTCTTCTAATACGTTACTTAGAAAAGTGATGATCATAACTGATGTGGTCGCCTCTTCAAAAGAGCTCGGTTTGGAGTGGTTCGAACAGTTATTGGTCAGCTTGCTAAAGCCCAAGGAGGATAAGGACGATTCGACTAAAATTAATACAGAACCTCCAAAGACCTTGGTCTTGGCTTGCCAGCAAATTGTGGATTGTTTGATAGAAAACGTCCTGAGAATCGATGAGACCAATGATAACAGCGGTGGAAGTTCGCAACGGTTAATTTCTTGTTTGACTACATTGTATTTATTTGCTAAAATCAGACCTCAACTTTTGGTACCGCATGCCATAACGTTACAACCCTACCTGAGCATGAAATGCGACTTGGTGGAAGAGTCCGTAATCATAATGCGCGTGGCTAAGATGCTCGAACTGGTGGTGCCCCTGATTGAGCATCCTAGCGAGTCGTTTCTTTCGCAACTCGAGGAGGATTCGATGAAGCTGATCTTGCAACACGACAGGCCGGAGGTGGTCAACAGTTGCATATCGTGTTTGGCCAGCATCGTCAACAGAGTAACCAAGAATTTCACGCTTATTGGAGACACCTTCAAAAAATTCTTTTCCATTTTGGACACTGTATACACTTGGATCATCGAAGGTGAATTGACGAAGGAACGGCTCAATTTGGTTGGTTGGAGACGGTCCTTGCATATTGTGGGATACTTCTTGAGATATTTCGATTTCAAAAACGAAGAATTGACTGGTAACGATTACCATCAGACGAAGGAGAAGATTTACGCAATGTTTATGTGCTTCCTGCAACACGAACACCAAGAACTGCAAGCTTCCGCTTTGAAAGCCATGGGCTCGATATGCATAGGTTTTTATAAATTCCTTTTGCGGGGCGAACTAAAAACGTTTTATCATCGCATTCTGACATCGGACGATAACGAATTCCCGATTCGTATGAAGGCGGAGGTGCTGTCCAATATTGAGACCTACTTAACTGAGGAAGAATCAAAAATGATACAGCGCGATTTGGAATGTAAGTTCTTCTATTTTTCTTACCCTTGCTTTCTAATTCTTTAGATTATGAATATATTTCGTATTGATTGCTTCATTACTCA
Source organism: Holobus sp. GC000080 (assembly GCA_030556065.1). Taxonomy (NCBI): domain Eukaryota; kingdom Metazoa; phylum Arthropoda; class Insecta; order Coleoptera; family Staphylinidae; genus Holobus; species Holobus sp. GC000080. Next base: position 9,047 of record JASKGO010002959.1, on the reverse strand, counting down.
TTAGGCGACCCATATTTATCTGGCGAGTCGAATAAAATTTAACTCGCTAGATAACAGCGAATAGGTTGAGACAAAATGAAATGATAAAAAATTAGGTTCTAATTAAGTTTAAATTAAACACTTTTATATTTTTAAGCACATATTTCGGGCACTATATTGATTTAAAATTAACCACCTATATAATGTTTTAATATCAAAACTTTTAAAATTTAAATTAATATTTATTGCTGCCCTCCACTTTAAATTCATACAATAATAAAATAGTTTCTCTCTCTCTACTAATGGTAAGTTTTCATAGGCAGCGTCATAAAACTTGAACTTTTTATTTTCTGTTGACGATTAGTTTCAAAAATGCGTATGACTTTTTTTCTTGGAATTTCAAGCATTCAATTGACCATTCGAAATATCATTCAATTATTTCAATACTTTTATCGTCCGTGGTCGATTATATGAAGTAATTATTTTCATTCTGGAAATAAGTCGATGACGTTAAATTGCTTTTGTTTGTTTGGTATTTTTAACGTTCTATGCCCATTTTGCAGGGAGTCAACGGTCTAAAGAAGAAAATTTGAAAGAAATGGGCGACGTTACATCGGGTATGGCCAGTTCTATCATCCAGTTGTATCTAAAGGAAGTTTGTAATTCGTATTTGCATCCGTCGATACAAGTGAGAAAACCTGCCGTGACGGTGGTACAGTTAGTGATACAACAGGGTCTCGTGCATCCGTTACCGATAGTCCCTTATTTGATCTGTATGAGCACCGACACAGTGCCCTACATCTCCACCACGTCCGATAAGGCTTTGCAGGAAATGGAGAAGAAATATCCGGGTTTTGTGCAAGGACAAGGACTATTCGGTATTAGTTTGTCGTATAAGTTGCAACGTCTGATCAACCCCAGCAGCATCGTACACGGATATCGAGTGAACACACCCGGAGATCAACCTGTTGCCTTAAACGGTTTTTTGTATTTAGTCTTGAGGAGCTCGAAGTTAAATAGACGTGCCTTAATTCGCAGTATTATCAATCAATTCGACAATGATGTAAGTGCTCCTTATCTCCTTAACTTCCATTGTTACATTAAAAAAATCTCTTGCAGCATTGCAGCTTAGCGTACTTGCTATTCCTGGCCGATAATTTAGCATACTTCCCTTATCAAGTGCAAGACGAACTGCTGTTTATGGTACACCTTATTGACGTGGTTGTTTCTGCCAGTGGTACAAATAGACTCCAGGCATTTAGAGATGTAAGCGATTAGTCATTAAAATTGTCAATTTTGTTCTTCAGTTTGGTCATTCCAGGGATTATTGATAACCGATGAACAAAGAATAGCCTTGGCCAATTCGAACGTGAATGAAGCCGTGTCGGCTTTGGACGAAGAAGACGAAGATCTCGAAGCACTCATTGAGCGCGTCCCCAATGACGCCTCGAATCTGCAGTCGTGTCTGAAAGGTACAAGAGGCTGTCAGCTATTGCTAGAGTTAAAACAACACGTGAAGAGCTTGTATGGCCTTAGCGATGCGTAAGTCTTCAACAAATCTCTCCATTCAATGTGCAAATATTAAATATTATTTTCAATTACAGTAAAATACAACAGTACAATCCAATGGGTAAGATGCATGACAAAGCAGCTAACAGGAAAAATACACCCATTTTCAACCCGAAGACGACACTAACGAAAATCAAAGAAGGTCCGCCGCCGGAGTACCTGGACTATGAAGGAAAGAAAGATCTCATTCGCCAATATTTAGATGTAATTTGCGAAATGGTTGATCTTTTAAATGAAACTAAATTACTTACCGCTTTATTTTCAGTTTAAATCTCTTATGCTGCGCCTGGACCCCGAAGATGTGGACGACGACGAAAATCCTAGACCTGTTAATCCTATGAATAATTTGGCATCTTCATCACTACCTCTGGAAGGTAGCGAAATACTTCCCAGTGTAAAGGTATTATTTGAGACTTTACTTCTGCTTCCTTTTCTAAAACAATTTGATCTCATATACAGGAAAGTTCACCAAAAGTGCCGAAACTTGTTATTCCCAATCGTCGATTGGACGGTGAATCGAAGCGGATGTCCAAACAGCGAAACACCGACAAAACAAAAAAGACTCGTCACAAGAAAAAGAAACGTAAAACCGTCTTGAGTTCGGGCGACGAAAGTGAGAATGATTATAGTGATCCTGATTTTACTGCTTAAGTTTTCAAAACATTTTTTAACAAGAATTACTTTAGCAATTTACTTTTTAACATAAATTGCAATCAATCGCAGCGCATTAAATATGCTCAATATCGTTAATTTGAATTGGCTGCGCGTATATGAGTTCAGTAATGCAAATTTAATTTTATTTAAGCTTGTTATTTTCAAGCTTATTACAATCATTCGTCTGTCCAAACTTTTTAAAGTTGTGTTTTTTGTGTATATTCTCATGTTTGCTGGATTCGAATATTTATTGCTATATCTATGATAAATAGATTTAACTTTTGTATTAAAGTCTTGTAAAGATGCTGTAAATCTGAGTGGTTACTAAGTACAGCAAATTATTTAAATGTTAATACATAAGTCTCATATTTGTAATTAAATAAATTTATATTTGTAAATTATTCTCGTTGTTAACTGACTATATTTTTAAGCCGTGCCCTAGGTTTCATAAGTTTAAGTCAATTGGTAATTTTCGAAATTCGGTGACTGTGATTTTGTTTGTTTCTGGAAAAGCTACCTAAAGGGAAGAAAACTGAAAAATTGAAAAGATATTAATACAAATTTAAATTAAAAGCTAAAAAAATAACAAATAAAATAACAGCATTAAAAATTAAAATAATGCTCAAAGATAAATTGAAAGTAATAAATAATTTTTAGAGGCAGTTAAAAAAGTATTAATTAAATCGTTGCCAAGCGAAAGTAACCGTAAAAAGTTCTTAGTAAATGCAACCGAAATTGAAAATACCTAAAAGAACAGAACAATTTAAGTATTTGTTGAATTGCAAATAAGGAACAACGGCAAAATAAAATTAGCACAAATATCACAATAAAAGTAATTTGATATTGAAAAAAGTTTATACTTTCAAACAAAATAAAGATAACATAAGAAACTAAGGAATCTCTTAAAAGTAAGTAATTTAGAGACCGACCGACTGTAAGCAAAAAAATATGTAACAGGACGCCATGAGCTATGAGGAACCACGGTGAGCCACGTCCAACGCCAAAAGAGGGCACTAAACGAACTGCTTTATGCACTGGCTTAGCAGCAACATTACATTACGATTAGAGCGAGGGAGCCAAAAATATGTCCGCCGCCACAGTGACAGCAACAGTCTGCCATGCGCAGTGGCGACCACAAAGTTAGATGTCAATCGGTCAGTCATCATCATTGTGTTTTAGAAAAGAGCAAAGTGGGTGAATAAAAGTTGAAATAAATAGAAGTAACAAAATTCGCCAGGGAATAGTGTGAACAGCAGATTGGTCGCATCGCGAAACTGACCGCAGGGCTAGCCGACTAAAGACTGTTTGTTGGAGGCGAAACTGACGGCAGCAGATCTATCGAGAAAATGGCAGCTTTACCCCGTAGGATTACTAAAGAAACCATGCGGTTGATGCAAGAGCCCGTGCCGGGAATCAGTGCGGTCCCGGACGAGAATAACGCCAGGTATTTCCACGTTATAGTCACAGGTCCCGAGGACTCGCCGTTCGAGGGAGGTCTCTTCAAGTTAGAACTGTTCCTGCCTGAAGATTACCCAATGTCAGCACCAAAAGTGCGTTTCATTACAAAGATCTATCATCCAAATATAGACAGATTAGGCCGTATTTGTCTAGATATTCTGAAGGATAAGTGGAGTCCGGCGCTGCAAATACGTACGGTCCTGCTATCCATTCAGGCATTATTAAGTGCACCGAATCCAGATGATCCACTAGCAAACGATGTTGCTGAGTTATGGAAAGTGAATGAGTCTGAAGCTATACGCAATGCTAAAGATTGGACCCGGAAATTTGCCATGGATACCAATTAATCATCTCAAGGAGTTATTACTGAGCATTTTAGATTACTGTTTTATTGATTTGTTTCACACATGATGATGATATGATATGATATATAACTAAAACAATTTCTCTCTTAGTTGACATTAATTTCCTCAGTTACATACTATGAACCTCCTGTGGTTAGTATTTAGTAACTGTTTTTAATGTGAAAGAGTTCGCAATTGAATTACCGATTCTAAAATATATTTAAGTGAAATTGCTCATTCTGATATGATTATTGTTGCATATAAATTTGTTAGAGTTCCTTTTATTTTTAATCGATCACAACATGAATCTTGCAAGATGGGTTGAACAAATCCTATGATTTCTTAAATGATTTTTTCCATTGTTCTTTAATATAATGTAAAACAAACGGATGTTTCATTTAATTATATATTATAGTCATACTATTTAAGTACAGCGTGCACAATAGGGAACCACTCATTAATTGATTAAGATTAAAATTAAATTTATTCAAAGCAAAAATCAACAAGGGCGCTAAGATGTTGTGCACTCTGTACTCTTCTTTCATAATACATAAATACAATAAGGTCTGTAATTGCGATATCTTATGGTCATACTTCTGATTAAAATGTTGAATTTTTTATCGAGAATGTTGCTCTCATCAATTAAAACTGTGTGATTTCTTTTTTAATTATTGATTGAGTATCATTAATTAGACCGTTTATTGGAACACACACTAAAGAATCCAGTGCTGTTGATAAAAACCGCGCTCTGCTTTTCGAGAATAAACCGCTTGCTGCTGCCGATGAAACGAAACAAACAAGTGGCGCAAAAGATCTTCGAGTTCGGAACTGTCTCCGGCCGAACGGAACACCTCAGTTTGGTTTCTTGTACGTTGAACGAACGCAATTTTCCTAAGAAAATATACTTTTAAAGATTTAGAGCAGCGGTGATTAGTACTGTGTTGTATATAATATTAATGGTATGTATGTAAGGCTTTTTACAAATAAATTCTTACACGATTTTTGTGTTTTCAAGTTGGCATTTTTTGTTTATGCTTAACTTCGTGATTTGTAAAATAACCAGAGGAATTTTTGCGATTTCGCACGTTCGCCCTTAATTCCACGAGTTGACTTTTCTTCTTTTGCCAAACCGCATTAAAATTTATGCCGCGAAATCCTTCAGAAATTGAGAAGAATTCAACAGTTTTGAAAACCGTAAGAAGGTTATCACACTCAATATTTCGATTTCACCTCCCGCGATTTGCTTTGAGTCATTTTGAAACCTAGTTTTGTCGATAAGACCTGAAGTCGGTCCAGAGGTGCGAAATGTGTGGAAATGTGCAAAGTTATTTATTACCATGCTGTTGGTTCTTCGGGTGGTTCATAACGAATCTCAGAAGTCGGCTCATTCAAGTGTACTGGGGAAATGGGGGATGTCCCATACCTAATGTGACTTTTAAGACGGTGCGAAACAAAATTTTAATACTTTTTCCAAATTAAAAGAAAAAAAAAATAAGATTTATGTTTTGATATGACCCGGCCATTATCAACATTTGCATTGTTCTGCTGATGAAAAGAAATTGTTAAGTTGTGACCGGCGGGAAAATTCATACAAATTTGGCAATTTGCGTAACCAATCAAATTCGATGGCAATGACCCTTGGTTTGCTTCAGGTGCACAAACACACGGATGGAGAACAAAGGGGAAGTTCGACGGAAAAGTGGTGATCAGAAACAAAGTGGCAGACTGGCAGCTACATTTTATTGAAAGGATCGAAATAAACAGCATTAAATCTATTTTTTTGATGGTTTAAATAAATTAAAACAATAATTTATTAAATTCATAATTGATATCAATTCGAAGCGAATATAATGGTGTTAAAGTATAATAGTAGAAGTAGACAATAATTGATAAAAAAAGAAAATGCAATTATATTCAGTAACGACAAACTTTTTAATGTACAGAGTTTCTATGCTCGTTTGTAACATTTTATTGAATTCTCATAGGCTGCGTAATAATATAAGATCACATTTATGTGCATGTATAAATGTATTCATGGCATGGGTTCCTCAAGTTCGATCGTTCTCTCTTCCGAGTCTAGGCGAAAATGGCAATACGCGTTTTCCCAAACGCGGTGCGAAAGGCGGCGATCGCTGCGACATCAGTTCGCCGGTCATTTCGGGATTCTGGAACCATCTCTCGGTGCCTATATTCGGCACGTCTGCACTTATCAACTCCTCGCCAGATTCCCTTCCTAATCTTGGCGTAAAATTAACAGCATGTCTTTTACCTTCTGACGTGCAAAACGATTATACAAAAAGCAGTCAACGAAAGGGATATTACCGTTAACGGCCACAATGGCCCACGGCGACTCTTGAATCAAGTCCATCAGCGCCTCCAACTGTTCCGGCTCGAGGCTCGGCGTCCGGTACGCGCCGCCGTCAGTCGGATTGCGTTTCCTTCTGCCCAGCCGCGGTCCGAACCATAACTGTTGACTGGGCTTGTTTTTTGAACCGCGCTCTATATTGCCGTCGTCCTGCACAATCAAAAACAAGTTTTGGCGAGATGCGTACATTTTCGAATGCCATATTGGCAACGATTTTTACTTGTGGCGAGGCGAACGAACCGAGCGCGAAGATGACCAATAGGACGGCACTGCACGTTATCACTAGTCGGTACATGCTGATGTATTTGAGGTCCGGCAGAAGATCGCCGTTTTATACAGTTCGGCCTGCGTCAGTATCAGCGGGACATCTTGGCGACAACAACCCCTACGGTGTCTTATAAATCCGGGGTTTAATTTTAGCTGATCAACATGTCACCGATGAAAAATTAGCTTGCATTTGTATCCACGTTTCAAACAGTCTATCTACATATCAACGAAGACTAAAGGCCAAAGGGAACCAATTCTTAAGGCAGGAGTGTCCCGGTGGAAACGATGCTGTTATCGTCAATCGTAATTCGCTTTCCAATCACTAATCAACCAACAAACAATTTAATAATACCTGCAATAGGATAATTTTTAAAGGAACTGTTGAGTAGTTAATTTGTTCGTATTGTTTACTATTTATTTAAACGCTGTATTTTATCAAAAAGGAATTATGACACTTTTTGCATTAAATGATTAAAAAAAATGCACAGAATTTTAGATAATCACATTGCAACAGCAAATTTTTGATTATTTTCCAAATCAAACAAATTATCACTGGTCAACAAAATTTTAACTTTTTTATGCCACATGATATTTTTAGTATTTTTATTATAACATAGGGTGTCGGTCATTAAAAGTAATCGTTTCCAAATTTTTTTTGAACCCAAGATTTTTTTTTAAATATAAAAAAATAAGATAGTTCTAAATTAAAAAAAGTATAATAAATAAAATAATGAGGGTTACCGGATTGATTGTTACCAGTTTATTTATTCATACCATTTAGTATAAATAAATGTACCAATAACAAATTAGTATCTTTAAAGTTTGATCAGCCAGCCACAAAGGCAATTCCTCTTTTCGATAATAATTTTAATTTTCAACTAGCTCCATCTTACGCAATGCGCTTATAATTATAATTCATGGTAAGTTATGCTGTAGAATAATTTTTATTATTTTAAATTGCATTTTAGAAATTACTTTAATAGTTAGGGTTGATTTTAATAATAAACGGTAAGAAATGAAGATTTCAAACAAATTGCAATCGATAAAGGGCCAGATAAGAAAGCGATAGAGGTGGCCCGTAGGAAGGTAGAAAGGGACCTAAAACTTTTAAATAGGGGTTGTTATAATTTTTTGATACTTTATTATTATTTTTTTGGCTTTTCATTGCACTTCAATTATTAATTAAAAAGTGAGGGTTCATTTTTATCATTTTAAGGCTCTTTTGAATTATTTTTTATAGTTTTCATAGCATTTCCGCAATTATTTTTAGAGTTAGGGTTGATGTTAATTATTTTAAGGCTCTTTTGAATTGTTTTTTATAGTTTTTTTTTGCATTTCAGTAATATTTTAAAAGTTAGAGTTGATTTTTTATGTTTTTAGGAACTTTTGAATTATTTTTAATAGTTATCATTGCGTTTCAGTAATTAATTTAACAGTCAGGGTTGATTTTCGTTATTTTTAATAACTTTTGTATTGTTTTTTATTGTTTTCATTTCTTTTCAGTAAGTAATTTATTAGTAAGGGTTGTTTTTTATTACTTCTGATTAGTTTTGGATGATTTTTTTTAAATTTTCACTAGATTTTGTTGAAATGGAATACCGAAATCGATATGCGCCATCTTTCATTTAGAAGAATATTTTTATGAATTTTATTATTTTGATGTACATATGTTTTTTTCTAAAAGGGAAATTGTATCTTGATAATGAGCAGAGCGTTCTGTACCTTTTTTCATTTGAATAAAAACTAATTTTGTGAAGGAAATTAAAAACACATTTCAAAAAATTTTTTTCGTCAACGAAGTCATTGTCCGATAGGATGTCCTGGTCTTCTTCGATGTCTTCCTCGTAGGAATCCAACTATCCAAGGTATATTCTTCACCGGGTCGTTAATGCAATTGAATTTGATAAGTTTATAATAATTTAAGTGGTTTTGCTACTGTTTCCGTTAATTAATTAGTTTAACGCCAAATTTTCAATAATTAGCTTTAATTTCCTATAATATATGAGATATAAGTTTTAATAGCCAAATAGGTTAATTTAAGCAATTTCATTGTTCATTTATTGTACAAGGTGTCCGGGTACTAATATTGGGATTGTTGCTATTTAATATAATCTAATTTAAGTAAATAATAATTGAATATACATTGGTATTGCAGAATTGCAGTAATTGGGGCGTAGTCTCTATTGAATCTTCCCTTATCTCGTGAGATGACGGAGCGTAGCGGTGAAGCGTAAGGCGCTCATTGTACTTAGTCGTCCACCGACCGCCGGCACGTACGGACGTGGACGACTTTTTTTCGCGGAATTCGTGTTCGTTTATATCGGTCCCGATGGTATCCCTATATTTAATAAATAAATATGTTTTCAATTGCTTTTTATGTTTTTCATTGCATTTCAGTAATTATTTTCACT
>JASKGO010002956.1:0-58520 GCA_030556065.1 Holobus sp. GC000080 | reverse complement strand
GCCTCTGAGTTATATTTTATTCACGCGTTGCGACTTGTATTTTCCAATTATTATTACCAATGCATTTGTTTCATTAATTGTTAATACAATTCCATATTAATGTACGAGTATAGTGCTGGAAATGTATTTGTCATGAGAAAACAACAATTGTTACTAGTTTAATGAAATTAAAATGATTTTGTTTTCTTTTGGTTTTAATTAATATTTTCTTTAATTTAAAATAAACAATTTTCTATTAATAAATTAGTAATGCGTAATATATTATAAAAAAAGAAGACAACATGAATAAAATTGATCAATAGAACTTAAATTTTGAAAGTAAACATCTTCATTAATCAAACATTTTTTTAAATTAAAGTTTGATGTTTATTTTCATTACACGATACTTAATACTTTCAACGTTATTTAAATTTACTTGTAAAAAAATCTTAGAAAAGATGTAATAGGAATATTAAATTTTGTTATCTAATTTAATCATCAAAACTTTACATTATTTTAAAAATCATTTGCTTTTTCAACGGAATATTTAAAATATCCTAAAAAGCATACTTTCATTAAATGAAAATAAAAATAAAAAAAACGAATAGAATTACTCTATTGTGGACTTTTGAAAACGTTTTTAATAAACGAAAACCGATTTCCTTTAATAGGTAGTTATAGTGAAAGTAAAAAGAAAAAAGAAAAAGAATATCTAACGAGAAGGGTAGTTTCTGTTTTGTTATTCGTACGTAAACAGATAATAAAAGCGAATGAGTGACATTTATTCGTCGCGTACACGTACACATGTGAGTGAATTTAATACAGAGGGTGCGGCAAATGCATACTTATAAACGACTATTCGAAGGGTAGAGGAACTCATTTATTTGTCATTAGACAAATGGGCAATATCTTAACGGTTGTCAAATTCCCGCACCTATTGGAAACGAATGCCAGGAATACGCATACAGTGGGAGAGGGAGAGAGAGGAGAGAAAGAAGAACGCCATACGGGTCGCGCGTTTAACAAGGCGGAAAGGCAAAGAGAGCAAGCGAGAGAAAGAGCGCGCAGAATATCGTTAATTATTCGAAATTTGTTTATTGCGCCTAGATTGCGTACTTGATAATAAATATAGAAAGACTCACTTGAAGTGAGTTATATTTAATTTCCGTTTAATAACGGCTAGATTGATAGTTATCTTATTTAAGGAGTAGTATTTCGTACTCTCCTCGTTATTATTACGACTACTGTGCCAGTTTCCTACTAACTATATCCAACATTCAACATCCAGCATGTAGCTACAAACTAATAATCATCCAACAAGCAGCAGCGGCAGTAGCAGCAGCGGCGGCAGCAGCAATAACAACTCTGAACTGAAGATTCAGATATATTAATGCATTACATAATAACAACGACAAGCAACAATATAATCAATTTTAATGTAATTAGCTGCAGCAATGAAGAAGTAATAAGATTTTGTTGCTGTTTGTATGATGTTTGCACTTTTTCTGCAAACCAGCAACTAGTTTTGATTAATGCTTTTTCACAGTTAAATTTGGTTTTTGTTTTTGTTTTGGTTGTTTAATAAACGAATCTTGATTAATGCTATTTAAATATATGAACACGTACTTAGTGATTTTAAAGCATCCTAATTAATTTATGAGGATTAACGTGTTGTCTGATTAAATCAGCATTGTAATTATTTCATTTGTGAAATTCAGCCTTAGTGGAAAAATGCTGAGTAAACTTTTGGAAACTTTTTTTGGTTGTTTTTAAAAAGTTCAAAAATTTAGAAATAATGTTTATTAGCAATGAATTCAACAAAAGAAAATTATATAGAAAATACATTCATCAAAGCAGCAAAAAAGAGTCAAGGTGCTTCTTTATAATTTAACCTAAATCTCTTTTACATAATGTTAAATACCGAAATATAAATTACAATGCAAAACAATGGAATTTTGTGCAAGAGAATGCGACAACTGTAATGACAAAATTTTTAATTTAAAAATATATTATTTATAAATTGCAATGCAAAATAAATCAGAATTTTGCAAAACATCGTCAAAGAAAATTATTTCAAAAATTTTCTTCACAACACAAGCGAAGAAAAACAAGACACAATGTGTATAAACATTTTTGTTCTTATTCCTCCGATATGCCCATGTTGGTAATTTAGACGCGTGTGCATATAAGGAGACTTGTGCTGCGTATTACGCCTCGCGATTCCCCCGAGATACACCGTCGCGACTTTATCATTTCTCACACACGAGTGACATCTCAAAGATTGATGTGCACACGGACTTCCGGTTTCGAGGGCCTTGGTTGGTCACACCGCCTGATTCCGGCCAACATTAATTTTCAGCGAACGCACAAACACATAGACACAATATACCTCCGACAATAACACACCAGCTCACCTACTCTTCTTTGCCTTGGTCTCTTTTTCAATTTCGGTGCATCTTCTATCTACTCGTACTCACACACACATACATACACAAACGAATAATGTATCTACATGACGCTTTACATGCTTCCAAGAGATGAAGTCGATGATACAGTTATGACGAACAAGCTAAAGACTTATTAAGTTGTTTATACAGGATGTTTGAAAAATAGCTGTATCGCAATGGATTGTAAATTTGGATAGGTTTTCTCCCTTTTGCTAATGAATTTAGTATTTAAAAAAATTAAATTTTGATACTTTTTATGCGTATTGAGGTTTTTAAAAAAGTTCTTCCAAAATTGATACCAATAAATAATGTTTAAAATCTATTTAGAAAAACCTTTGCTGGCTTAACAAAATTTAAGTTGTGAACTTGATGCAATTACGATGAACTAGCTAAAGATTTTTAAGTTGCTCATACCGGATGTTTTTAAAATTTCAGTTTCTCAATGGTTTGTAAAGTTGGTCATACTTTTTTTATGACCAACTTTAAAAACCATTGAGATACTGAAATTTGTTAATGAAAGATAAAGGATTAAGTAATGAGAAATCTTGATACTTTAAATGTGTATTGAGTTTTCTAAAATGATCTCCCAAAATTGAACCAAATGAAATTACCAAAGATCCAGAGAATCGTCTGCTGGTATTAACAAAATTTGAAGAGACTTTAAGACACCCTGTATGTCTGATTCTAAAACTTCCTTGAACGAATGCAGTAAAAAGGAAATAATATATTAAGCACTCTGAAACAAACAAGCATGAGCGTTGTTACACTTGGTAAAGTGTCTTTAATTGCCGGCGCGTATAATTTTTTAACTTTCAATTAATCGAACAATCTATAAATCACGAAAGCCAATAGATCGTGAGTCGTTGTAATTTATTAGATTTTCCCCACAGGTATAATCCGCATAAGTTACCAGTGTCTTTTGCATATACGTACATTTTGACTCATTCATTCATTACCACTGCAAACATGGACTTCTAGGCAGTGTGTATTTTTTTATATTGTTGCAAATCCGCAACAACAATAATAAATGCACGTGAAGTGAAACAAAGGTTTTCGCTGCATTATGTGCATAAATTTGAAGGTCGCGCGCGCGGACTAAAGATGAGAGAAGATAAAATAATGAGCTCAACTGCAATGTTTTAATAAATCGTATAGATGGTACACGGAGGATTTTTTTTTCGTCAGTCTCACTCTCTCGCCAACATTATTTATGAATATTTATAAGCTGTCAGACTGGTTGGTGATCAATGGCCATCAAGCTTAGAAGACAGTTATTTTTTCCGAATATACGTTCATATTTCAAATTTTACCATTTTTTCGAATCTTAACGGACGAAAAAAAGTGGTCCAAAGTTTGTTTTCGCACTTACACCTTACTACTTACAGGTCTCACTAACACATAGAGAAGTTATGCAACAATTTATTGAAATTACACGTACGCGTTATATTACTTAATAGGTTTTTTTGGAGTCGAGGTCATACAAGCGGCCGAAACACATCCATCAAAAAGTACTATGCCATACTCCATCCATAGCTCAAAAACCGTGTTACGAAAATTATGATTCGTGTAATTCGTTGAATGATAGCGAATTACGAAAGCGGCACACACCGCGAGTAATTAGTAAATTGATTGTTGTGACAACAGGTTCTGCTTGCATGTGCAACACGTGCACCAACACCGGTGCATCATTTATCATTACGCATTTAATCCTTTCTTCGTATGTACGAGCATAGTATACGCGCTGGGGAACAATAATTATGAAAAAGGTAAAAGTGGGTTCGCTGCTGCGAACGTCAATCATCAATTCTTCGACGAAAGCCTCCATTGTCTCTCTTTTCCTATTGACTTAAGAAGAGGAAGTACTGGCCAACACACTCAAAGTCAAAGCTTTTAGGCACATACGGGATGTGTCCAAAATTTTTCAAAATCTTCAAGTTTACCTCCAAAACCCTTAGGACTTTTAAAATGAAAACCGAGAAATATTCGAGAATTTAAAGATAAGATTGTATGGGCTGAAATTAGAAATTTTGAAGAAAAATAAAATATTTCTTAAAAAGCAAAATTATAAAAAAAATGAAGTAAGGAAACATTTTTATTAATGTTAGAGCGGTAATTTTGGTGAACAAAAAATTAAATTTGGAATTAGTCGCGGAGAAGAACTAAGAAAACACCCTGTATATAAGGACCCGGTAACAAAAAAAAAAAAAAAAAAAGGAAGAGGTCTGTGGGACCTAAACAGGTGCACACAAAAGAACTCGCTGCTGACACCTCGAGTGACATCTTTTTCTATTAAGAATTAATTAAAGGCCTAGCGCAGTGGCAATAAAACTCTAAATTTTTTTTTATTATATTCATATCTGGTGCAGTTTTATAAGCAGGAAACTCTGACTTGGCAATATATTACCTGCACTTCTGCGCTCCACGTCTTGCTTCTCAAGACAACAGTTACTACTGATACTTGTTTTATATGCGTCAGTTTCCGAGCTTTTATAGGCAGTAGACCGCGTCACGTTAACGATCAAAATAATAGTAACAGTAAAAAAAAAAAAATTAAAGAGAAATAAAATTGATATTACGAAAGTCGTTAACATCTTGATCACCTCCATATAACGATTATTATCATTGATGCAAATATGAGCTTTATAAGTGTCCCATGCGAACTACTGTTTAAACTTTTTAATTATGCACATTTGAAACTTTTTTTTATGACTAGGTTTTGATTATATTTTTTATGCATATTTTTTTTTGGTAAAATTGATTACCTACATTAAAAAAATAATAAATGTGGATAGCTTTAAACTTTAAATGTTAATAACAACATAAATTTCATAAAACATACTTTCAAACTCAATTAATTTAATACCAAACACAAACAATACAGATCAATAAAGTTATCTAACCTAATTATCTTTCACTTAAAGCCCTAATGACCATGGAAAGAATTACTGAAACAAACTAAACCATGAATTGTTTTTTCATTCAACTTACTAATTTTTCCTATATTTTTTTTTATGAAAAAAAGAGAGAGAAAAAAAATCAAAGGAAAACAGGTATAGTGGAAATCAATTTGTGCACGCTTGAAAGAAAAAAGAGCTGGACAAATTTAGATCAGAGCAGAGCCATATAGAGTCGGTCGGTGGTGTTCCCAAGGGCTGTTTAAGGTAATTTCAGCATCGTACATATTTTCGCCTGTTATAAATCGATGCAAGGTATACATGTCCAATGGGCGTACCTGTATTATTCTTTTCTCTTTTCCAACTCGTGAGGTTATGCAAGCAATATGGGCGGTTCGGTCGTACATCCAGCAGGAAAATTTTAAACAGGTACAGTCCCGCAGAGAAAACGTACCCGTTGCTCGATAGAAATGATTATTATAGCAGAAATCAAAAATCCACTGAAAACAACCTTGGCTCAAACAAGGAACACATCGGACGCATAATGGAAAACTTGTGTAGACAAAAATGAAAAACACCGGTATATTATTGTAGGTAGTATACACATGTCACATAAAGAGAGAAAAGCGAAATATATAGTATAACAGTACCCTCTGCATATTCATTAGGGACCAACGTCCAAGTGCAATTATTTCGAAAAAGAAAATTGGCGCGCGAGAAAGCGAAATCGCGTCGCGACACGTGTCCTACAGTAGATAACGTTTAAAGTTTTGCCAATTAGCGAAAATTTTGTCGCCGACTTTGGATCTAATAAGCCATAGCACTTAATTGCTCATTAGTCGTGTAATCCAGTTATACAGAGATACTGAATGCAAAATGCAAACGCTGAGCTCACGCAGCCAAGAGAGAGAGAGAGAGAGATGGAGAGCAACTGAGGCTACTTAATTAAAATGGAAAATTCAATCTTTTTGCAATTATAAAATCATTAAGTTTGAAATAAATAATAATGAAAAAATGAGCAACGAGTCGGTTGGTTGGTGAACGGTACATGTATTCACTCTATACTGCAAGTAAGTCCAAGTTGATATTACTTTTAAATGATTTCTTTATTCGATTTTATTGTAATTCCTGTTTTATTATTCACATCCTGTTTGCAACGGCGATCCTGTCACAGGACTCGAAAATTAATTAATAGATGAATGAATGAACAATATACGCTAATTAAATATTATAATCGCAATCAATGTCTGTTTATAATATGTACTCGTATAAGTATGTGTAAATGAATGCATATAGAAGAATGAATAAAAGAAGTATATAAAAGTTAATCGATGGAATTACGAGCCGCAGAGTAATTGATTTTACATCCATGAGAATATGTAATTAAGAGAGAAAAAGCGATGAAATTTATTGCTATTTGTTTGACGCGAGAGCAAAGGCAAAGGGGTGGCAAGTACAAGCATATAAATAATATTAAGTAACGTGGGGCGGCTCAAGTTATCGATACTAATTGCAATAACCAAGGCATAAATCTACTCAATTATATTTTAACCCTCTCAAAAGTCTTAATATTTGTCTCGTTTTCATGCCATTAAACTTTTTATATATTTCGACTTTTGATCATTTTGATAATTTGCGATGGTTAAATTTACTAAAAAAAAAATTTAAAAAGCTTTTGTAGGTTTCACATTATTGGCGATTCAAGAAATCAAACTATTTTTAAAACATTTAATTTCTAATAAGTGCAAAATAAGCAGAAAAGCTCTTGCAAGTTTAAAAGTTGACATTGTTAGGCAAACAAAAAAACTTATTGAATTATTTTATATTATAATTTGAAATTATAAAAAAAATAGACCCTTAAAAAATCTGATAATTGACTTTGTTGAGATGCTACAAAATTCCGAAATTAAAAACCTCAACTTTTTATGTAATTTATTAAGGTTATTTACAAAATGAAATTTGTAAAAAAATAAAAACATTATTTAAAAAGACAAATCGGTAAAAATGTAATAAGTTGTCTTAATTTGACACAACAAAATTTTCAAATTAACAAATTTGTAACTTGTTTCTTGTAATTTAATTAGGTTATTGAAAAAAAATGACTTGAAAATTTTAAAGATTATTTAAAAAGGGATATCAATAACTTTATTATTTATTCAATAAATTATTATCGACGAAAACTGACTGAAGCAAAGAAATCCCTTTAAAATCTTTTAAATTTTAATAAATCTAAAATAAGATGTTGCAAATTAATTAAGTCAAAAATAGAATTTATACAGAGTGACTCAACAAATACAGCTATACTTTAGCTCAATATTTGAAATAAAAAATTGACTCTTTAAAAATCTTGTTTTGAAGCAACAAAATTTCCAAATTCAAAAACAAAATTTTCATATTAACAAATTATCAACTTTTCTTGAAACTAATTTAATTAGGTAATTTGAAAAGTCAGAATTTGGAAAAAGTAAAAAGAATATCAATACATTTATTATTTATTCAATAAACTGCTATAAAAGAAAAGGTGAATGAAACAATTAAACTCGTTTAAAAACTTTGAAATTTTAATAAGCCTAAAATAAACCCAAAAGCTCTGGCAAAAAGAACTTTTTTAGAGATGAAAATTGAATTTAAAGGTTGACGTAAAACTTATAGAGCAATTTTCGATTAATAAAAATAAATTAATAGATTCACATAAAATTCTTATTTTTTCCTCGTTTTGATATTACAAATTTTTATACTAACAAATTATAACTTTTTTACTGTAATTTAATTGAAATAGAAATTTTTCAATTTATGAAAAATGAGAAGAACTTTTTATTAAGAAATATACGTATAAATATAATATTTATTCAATATTATTATATTATACTATCGATGAAATAAAGACTTAGGAAATCAAACTTCTTTTAACAGTTTTTAAATATTTATAAGCCCTAAATAAGCTACAAAGCTCTGCCAATAATAAATAATAATTTGTTTAGATAAGAACGCATGTATACAGGATGACCCAACTTACACAGCAAATTTCAATTACTTTTTGAAATAAAGCAAGTACGTATTTTTAGTTCATATACTTAATTAATTAATAAAAAAGAAATTAATTAAATGAGTGCGGTGTCTTGTACGTGGAGGGCTATGAGGGCTATGAGCCTGAACAAACGTACATGTACAGTACATTTGCAACATCCCCGCATTGAAAATCGATGTGGTAGACTTACACGGCGTGAATTATGGAAAATGATAAATTCCGTGCTCGTACTCCTCCTATTTTCTACCCTAAAGGACGACCGCTTGTTTTATTAGGTACACACACTAGTCATGTAGACTAGTAGTACATACACACACACACACACTTTTAGTGCACAGTAAATGTATATATGTACACATCGAAACGTGTTCTCCATGCGATGGATTCGTACGTTGTATGGAAGGCGTATATGGAAAAACAGAGAAAAAATCTCCTCATTATTTATTAGTGCGTTACAAGAACAGTTTAAATTATTTATCGTAAACGTTCAATATCAAATACACGAACGATGTGTATTAAACGGTGCAGTTGACTCTCTCTTCGACACTTTGTCGCTCCTATTTATAGCCTCTAAAAGCTTTACAAAATTCATTTCAACCCTTCATTGTTTTTATTAAGATAATTTTTCGTGTGGGGTCAAATGGTAAATATTTTTTGCATCTAAAAATTTGTATAATGCATTATAATTTCTCAGCATTGAAAAATGAAGTCCTTAAAGCACTAAAATGTAATTTAAAATCTCCAAAGATGAAACAAAAATTACCTATTTAAATGTTTGTAATTTAAATAAATTAAGTAAACGCCTGGATAAAAACCAAAATTGTCCGGAAAAAAATCCATACTTAGGCACACGAAATGCAAAAATTGCACACGAAACTAAATTACCTTTAATACTCGCTGGACAAAAAGCGTAAATAACCATAAACGGAAGATTAAACAATGCTTTTCTCTCCTTATTAGTACAAATAATAATTCGAGGTTCGACTAGCGCTGTAATTAATAATTACCGGATTTTTCTCCGGTCTCTTCTTCTATCTTTTAACGGTAAACACACAAAAGCGGTGGTTCGATTGTTCCCCCTTATAAAGCGAATAAAAAAAAACGCCACACACAAGAATATCGATGTGGGTGTATCGTTTTGATGTCGGTTCCAGATTAATAAATCTTCGGCGCAGCAGAAGAGGACGCGGCAACGAGAAGTATATATAAAGTTTGCCGCAACTTTATCACAGTCCTTACAGAATGGTCCCCCCGTCCGACTTTTGTTTTAACTTTTTTTTTTTAAGTAAATGGAAATATGTTAATGTTATGGGTAATGGGTATACTATAGACAAATTAGCTGCATTAGTTCAGAGTATTACACAAAGCAAAGCATTAATGCGGACTTAGAAGACACGGTGCGTGAGCGAAAAAGAAATAAATCCCACCATACGTAATTAATTAAAATAATGAATTCGAACAAATTAGTTGTAAATGATGTTGTTGTTCGTGAAGGTGTCGGCACTCGCGTCCATCATTCCTCGTGCTCATGCTCGGGAAAATCTTTATTGCTGTTTTTCCAATTCTAAACAAATCAGTTTCTATTTTCCTATTATTAAACAGGATGACAACAGTATACGGTTCGTCTTGTTCGCATGTTTATTTACTAATAAATTTTTATAAAAAATTATATCCTTTGATAAGACATAATTTCAGAATTATTGACTTAAATTTCAATATTGTATCATTTTTTAATTAAACGGAAATGACCCTAAGTTTTTTTTTTTTAATACGAGTAACACCGAAAATTATTTAAACTTTTTTGAATTCTTGAGATTTTACTTACTTTTTTGTCTAGTAATAAGTTTTGGGCCAATTTTTAGTTTTTAATATGCTAACAAACAATTTAAAAGCGTTTAAGGAAGCTTTGGATTGAAGAAGCATCATTTATTGTATTCATTACAATTTTAATAGTTTATTTTAAATTAATTAATCCGAAATATCGTTTTATATTTGATTCATTAAAAAGTGAGGAATTCAGTGATTGATATAATCTTAGATGATTTCGATTTGGATCATTCTTGAAATTTGAAAATTAATTTCTTTTACTTATTACATTTTTTACAATTTATTACAAATAAATTAATAAAAATACACAGTTTTGTAATGTTATCTTAATTAAAGATTTTAAAACCTTCTAAAAACCAGTAGAAAAAAAACTACACGTCTGAATAAATTTGATATATCAGTTGCTTAAAAAATTTTTGACATTGAAAAATATTCGAAAAGAAAAATGTTTAATAGAATTTTGCTTGCGCTAGTAAAAAAAAAAACATGTTACTTCAATGAACAGCAGAATAAAACAAGAAAAAATAGCCATTTCAATAAACAACAGAACAAAAGAATGTAAAATAATTTTCAAATAATTTCAATCCAGAATCTGTATTTCAGTGCACATCTGCTATTGTTAGCTTTCAAATTTTTGCAACTGGGGATGAAGCGAGGAGGGTAATAGTAACAGAACGCTCGTTAGTGGATCAGGTCAAATGTCAAAGGTTTACTGTTCCCTATAATTAGTTACGACAACAACTTCCTACATGTACACACCGAATAAAATTGCATTAATGTCATAATCGAAACAGCGAATTTTTCATTTCAACATTTTCCACTAGGTGCTGTACTCTGCCATTGCTGAATTTATTTTCCGATATTTTATGTTCTTGCTGAAGCATACAGGGCGCATTTTATTAAGCGTACATATACAAAAATACACCCAATATATAAAGTATATAAATAAGTATGTGAATCAGTTTTGGTTTCCTTGAGGGAGGTTTTCCCTCGAGCGTTATTTATGAGCGTCAGATCGAATGAGATGCACACACAAACTGAGACTGGCGAGTTGCTTTTTGTTTTATGTGCTTTTGGTGCGTTATTCGAGGCGGTCCCGAATTGTATCTCTTTTAAATCTGATTACGTGGCAGCAGCACGTTTAAAATTATACTGTGAATACTGCATGCAGGTTCCTATAGACTTGTCGGGGCCGTTAAAAATGTCTACAATATTATAATGATAATAAATCCGAGATAATTATCGTTATTAAATGAAAGGAATGTGTTTTATTATATTTGTACGTAATTTTTCATGAGTCAAGGGGGATAAATATGCAATTTTCCAGTAGTCGATAGTGTCACGAGGCATTAATCAATTTCACACCCGCACGCAGCTATCTGCTAGGAATGTACAATATGAATCTACTTTTCTTCTTATTTTCTGCTAACGATTCATTTATCAAAAGTCTTTTCGCTGTTTTTATTTTTTGTTTTGTTTAGCAATTTTAAACAATATTTTTGTAATAAAAAATTAATGTTGGAGACTGACGGTTTCCTAATACTTTATTAAAAACCAATCATGTTTTTTTTCTAAGATAAATGTTGTTTTTTTCCCTTGAAATTTTAAGTATTTTTTCTTTAAATTTGACAACAAATACATTTTTTTTCTTAATTAAAACCGTTTGATATTTAAAAAAAAAAATTTAGTACTTTAGGCTTTAGCAGACATCAATCGTCTTTATCGACACTTAAAGTTGCTTAATGAACGCTTACGCCCAATAAAACAATAAACTTTGTAACTTTTTGCCGTAATTATGCAACATTAACAAAAACGCATAGATATAAAATATGGGTACGTATAATTGAGCAAGTCTTAAGCAAGCAAGGAATAAATTTTATTAGAGATCGTTCATAACGGTGCGATTGAGGAAATGAGTTTTTCGAAAAATTAGATCAACAATTTAGTTACAGTGTATTCTCTTCGTATAGTATATGATGTACACTGTAAGTGTAGAGTATAAGTTAAAAACAGCGAAAAGACAAAAAGGCCGAGTGAGAAGAATTGATGATGATCCAAACACACAGACAGTGGAGTGTCATTAAACCCATCATCATCATCATCAACAGCAGCAGCAGCCGCGCAATAATAAAGAGTAAACTAATAAAGAAACGCCAGATAACAATGCGCGGCAGCCGCAGAACAAAAAGGAAAAAAGACGGAACGTGTAGATAAAAATGCGAGAGAATTATTATGGATCGAATTAATAATTGCAGGCATGAAATTCGAAATTGCCCTTTGATTCAGTGCCTTTTCCGAAAGGCTAGCGACCTGCTGACTACTGTATTAGTTCATTCTCAACAACACCAATACTTCATATATATACAATAATAAATATTATATACCTTCCTATGTGTAGCTATACATACATAATACAATATATTTCATTCTTCTTTCATTTTAACTATATACTTTAGTTCATAGAGTGTACATAAAACACAATAAAGCAACAATCCGCGAAGAAGTCGATTAATTATAATTTAATGACGCAACAGTAGCCCCCGCTTACAATAACTTTTTTTTTCTGCTATATACTTCAGTTTTTTTTTGTGTGGTTGTGTTTGTGTGTGGATGCCGGATACCCAAAGGACACATAATTTTTAATATCGCGTTTTACGACGGCCCCGAATTTCGGCTCCGAAATAAATAATATATGAATTTAAATGTTATCATCTGATGTGCTACATTAAAATTCAATTACTTTGAATTGCTCTGTTTTTTATTAGTCAATTAAGTGCTTCCGAATGAATGAATATAAATATTAAAGTTTATATAAACATTCGCTATCTATAACTATATTATTGTTATTTTCTTTTTTTGGCTGAAATTTACATTTTATATGCGAGTGGTCGGCCGGTAGCGGTAGCAGACCAATTTCACACCTAATCCATCGGATTTATGGGGAAAAGTCGTAAAAATTTTAATATTCCTCGCATCCTTTAAGGCACCACAGATTGTATTATGCACACGTTATACAACTCCATAAATTACCTCTTTTTAAGAGCTCTCTACTGCTTAAGTAATGCTCATACTTTTAATGCATATCCACTTTAAAATGTATCTCTTTACTTTTTATAATTTTCCTTTATTTAACAGATGCCGTTAAGGTGTTTTTGAAGAGCTGTCAAAATCCCTTTCCATTGTTATTTTTTTAGAAGAAAAAAAATCATAAATTTTATTTTTTGGTTGAATGAAATTGTATAGGCAGCAAAAAAAAATTCGCTCTGAAGTCTGAAGAGTAAAAAGTAAAATTATAAATTGTATGATTGAATAATTTGAATTAATGACAAGTAATTTATGTTTACTATACATTATTATTAGTTTTTTTAAAGCCTGTATTTAATAAAATGAAATTATATAATATAAACAGTAACTAAAATACATTAAGTAGCAATCAATAATTGATTATATATGTAAAATGAAAATTAAAACAAAAAGTGGATTCCTTTTTAATCCTGTTTTCCTTATTTCTTAAGTATATGTAGGTTTATTGTGCACAATGTACGCACGATCCCTTATTTTTTACTTATATTTAATTTCCTTTTCACGGAGAGAGGACGGACAGATGCACCGCGACTATAATTACCAATTCGTATCTGGGCGAAGAACAAAATAAAGGCAACAGAAATATGCTGGTATCCGAAGAAACTCGCGGCGCGTCAATCAAAATACTTATTAGCATACATAGTAGCAAGTGTTTTGCGCTAAAAATATAATAATAATAACAAAGTATGGGTTGCGTGCAAAGAAGAAGTAAAGTCGAACTTCTTTACCAACCAACCGCCTATACGTGTGCTGTTGTACCTTCTAATCTATACACAGAAGAAGAAGAAATGTATCTCTGCGTTGATGACGATGATTTAGAACAAAACGCGCCTGAAGAGAAACAGAGAGAAAAATCCGCACCTTATTGCATATTAATAAACTCGAAAACATTTTACAACTTCCGACGCTTGCTTTCTGGGTTACTTCCTCTTGAAACGCATACCCGTGATTACAACTCGTCCTTCTCTTATATTATACTCTACAAAACCGAATCGATATCAGTGCTTGTTTTTTGGGCTAAGGATTAAGGTATGAAAGGATAAAAAGGATAAAATATAAGAAATAAAAATTTTCATAATGTAGATATTGAAGCAAAGGTGCATTTATTTGATTTTAATAAAGCGGCTGTGTTTTTCATTTTTATTTTCGAAAGGCCGTAAAATGCATAGTTAACTGTTTCCCATACGAACAGTGTGTGGCAGATGAAGAAGTTGAGGAGCAAAGCGCGCTTCGGATCAAAGAGTTTTATGTGTAGGAACACTGCCCGGTATTGCATTCGCACAAACTCGCGTGCACCTATATAGTTATATTGCAATGTGCATTTTTCGACTTCTTCGGCTTCGGATGTGTGCTGTGTGTGCGTGTATGACCAGTCTGCCAGGGATTTCTATTCGTTGGAATACTAGGCTTTCCGCGAATGCATCAGCTTTTCCGTCACATTATTTTCATCCTTTAAGATTTTCAAAATTTTTCTGACCTTTTCAATGTCAACAATTAAATTTTTCAAATTTCTGCTTCAATTTTTTTTTTTTTATATTATTAATGTTGATGGAATTATTATAAGTTTCTGCAAAAATTTATAATTACCCATGAAAAAAAAAACATTTTTGGATAAATTTTAGTTTTCAATTTTTCCAAAATTTAGTTTGCTACAAATTTAGCGAAAAGTTAGAAGCTAATTGAATGAATCCAAAAAATGCCCAAGCCTATCATTAACACTTGCCCCTCAATTACATCGCAATTTGTCTTCTATAATATAAATAAATGAGAAATATTTCGCAAGTAGCGCGATAACTTTTTCCTACCATATCGCATACTCGAACGTAGAACTAATTAAAATTTTCGAATGGGGAATATTCGCTTAAATTTTGAACCATTAAAATTCCCCGAAGCAAAAGTATGTATTATTTTTTGCTGGCACTGTCGTCATATAAGCCGAGGCATCAGCTACCTCAAGGGTAACTGTTTAAACAAAACGAATATAATCGACGGATGGAAAAACAAAAGTGAAGACAATGTTTCCACTTCTAGCCACGGATCCATAACTTCTAGTTATCTATCGTCACATGAATTAAACGAGACACATTGCATGTCGGACAATGTTCCTATAGTTATTATATTATTGTTATTATTATTTCGTTACACAATCCATTTTAATGTCACAAACGTTATACGCGATTGTTCTTTGTTTGGCACACGGTGGAAAACTCTAATTGAGTTTTTTTACTTTTTTATTTTTATTTGTAATACATGTACGCGCGTACAGTGTACAAAAATCAAATGCAACTAATAATTTTTGTAAAGAAAAAAAAATATGCAAAACCGGCGACCGTTTCATATTTATAATGACAATATAGAAATTTCATAATAACTCTCCATTCATAGAGAGGCACAAATAGAAATAATAAAAAAACCTTCGCATGTTGCAAAACCCAAACAATTTGCGTAACGAAAAATTGGCACTAACCTGTGTTTGGGTAAGTCCTAAACTCGCGGCTAATTCTGCCCTTTCGGGAAGGGCCAGGTACTGTGTCCTTTGAAACCGTCTGTTCAGTTGCTGAAGCTGCAGACTGGAATATATCGTGCGCGGTTTTCGCATCTTCTTCCCTTTACTGCCACCCGACGGCCTTTCCAGACATTTATCTGCAAATAGATCAGCATTTATTAATGAAAAGCGCAATAAATCCAACAAATATTCGCATCGTGTACATACAGCACATTAAAATAAACAAACATGCAATATGAAGAAGAAGTTATAATGATGCAAGAAATATGCTTTAATTGCTTTAATTAAATGTGATGGTAGGTAAAAACGGCACGGCCCTTATAAAAGCCCAATTAAAATCAACTGTCATTTCGCAATTAATTGATTCGATTATAGCTACAGAGAGGTAGGTAAAACATTTTAACAATCAATTTAAACGAGCTTGTCGAAATAGTTTAGTGATGTAGAGAGGTGTCTTAATTAACCGTTTTGGCTGTCTGACTAATTTTTCGGCCGCCAATTTAACGGGTGCATTTGTTTTGGCGTCGCCGCGGCCGCGCGCGTTAATTTGTTTATTGTTTTCTGCGGTTTCGGAGGGTAACTAACCGTAATATTGTCATTAATATTATGCGCAACGACGCATCTTGTTTACTGCGTCAGTAATTGAGATGCACTTGAAACGGAAATGCACAAAGGGGCTGATAAATATCAAAAGCGATAATTGCAATTATTACGACCATTATATTGCTGATGACGAATCAGATGGTGATTACCACTAACGATCCACTAATTTTTTATGTACTTTTCCAATAAAAAGGACCTATATCGTTTATAACAAGAACCAACTATAGGTACAATAAAGTCATCATTACTACTTCATTTACCCTCAAATGATTTACCATTACTATAAGGCTTTATTTGATTTGAACTACTTGATATTATGATAACTTGTTATTGCAACAAGTGTTTTGGAATGTTCTTACATCTAACATGATTTTGTCATGCAAAATTAAATAGACTGAAAAAAGATGAATTACCTAACTCACCGTCATCTTTAGGAGATGGTGGACAGTTGGATGCATAGGAACCAAGGTGGTAGCCCGTGTAGGAGTTTTGGTGCATCGGCGGAAAGGGGTAGGCCCCAAGAGCGCCCCTTGGACTTGGGAAGCCGGTGTCGTGTGTTGCCGTCGGTCCGGAATGTGCGTTCCCCGCCGGACTGTTAAAGTGATGCTGATAAGACGTCCGCAACGGGCCGTAGCCGTGTTGCTGGAGCTCTATGAAGGCGCTCTTGGAGACGGGCGTCGAGTTGTTGGACTCATGGGGCGTCGGAGGACCCAGATGGCCCCCTTCGGCCGACATGTTAGGCGTCCCCGGCGGGTCGTCGTTGGGTCCCCCAAACGGGGACCCTAGATCCGTAAAGTTCAACGTCGTGAACGGTTTGATATCCACTTTGACGAAGATCTAAGAACGCGTATGGTGTACACTCTGGTGGTCCTTCTCAGGTGGCGGGTATTAGCTACGACGTAGCGCGATTGAAGGCAACATCAACTTTGTATTATGTTTATGCGTCACTGGTCCTCGTTTGGTTATTCCAAGAAAAAACAAATCACACTTAGCAGCGAGCACTTTTTTGTAACACTTAGTAAAATTTTCGAGTAAGTTACAGGGGGTTGAAAAGCGCGCACGCCGCGAATGCCGAAGAGCGCGTCGGCCGAAGCGCGATGATTGCACGATAATTGAACCCGATTTAATACGTGTAATTCACACTATAATTGCGTAACCGTTCGCAGATTAACCCGAAAACAAATTACACGAAATTGAGTGTATTGTCGTCGTCGGATGGTTTTTTGTGTGTGTGAGTGTGTATGTGTGTGCTACACGTTTCTCGAAAATTGCTCTTCGCTCTCTCAACCATCTACTTCCTACGAGTGTAGGCACTATAATGAAGAATAATCATATAATAGTTAGCTTGGGACGATAGTTGGACCGGTTTCGTCGCAGATGGAGTTAGCGAACGGCGAAGGGGAGTCCAAACCACTCCCACGATCGATCCCATTGGTTCAAACCGCCTACAAGGCCGGCTCTTTGTTCATTTCCCCTGTCTTTTCGGGAGGAGTGAAGTAGAATTTTCCATTGGAAAAGTCTACGCCCCTGCCAGACATACAGACGCTTCATTTTTCATCGAACCGTTTTCCGATCCGGTGGACCTGTACAGTGACTTTCCCAAAAAACCTACTGTGAGCTAGTAGTACCAAAGTGTTCCTCCAAAACGTATACCAATACTTGAAACGAGTGCTGCTTGAAACAAGTAACAAGATGTGCTTCGACAAAGGAAGCCTGTAGATAAGATCGAATGTGGGCAGAAGAGCATAGCCAGGCGCCACACAATGTTTGCAGCTAATTTGTCAGCAATAATCGAGCAAGCGGATTAGTAACTGATACGCATCCCTTGTGTCCTTCCGAATCTTTGCGAGCTTGCTGCTGGAGGAGATCTTGCGGCATGTTTACACTAAGTAGGGTCGTTAAAACAGCAGGGCCTCTCCGTTGCTCAGGTCGAGCCCTCTAATTTCCATTTGCCGCTCCCCTGCCAGCACAATCCATAAGACAAACACTTTTAATTAACCATCCAATATATCGACAAAATTGAGACTATATTTTTTTGTATCTATATCGTGCCATTTCAATATTCTAAATTTTTCCATTTTGAAGTTTATTATAAGTAGATGCATTGTATAATTTATTCATTATAGAGTCAAGGCATCTTTTATAACCTTGCCCTATGTCCTTTTGGTACCATTAACTGCGAGCATATGAATATTCATGATTTCGGGTGTCGCTTCAAATAAACTTGAGTGACCAGATAAAGGAAAGCCCATAAAGATGTAAATATCACGCAATTTCAATTATCGTTTTATTACCCATTTAATTACTCTATTATACCGCAAGACACTGCTGATGCCTTGCATTGAGGCGTTACGTAATTTTCGGCAATTAAGTTTTCCAAATAAAAATTACAATAAAAGATACAATAAACGAATAGAATTTCATAAGAGATTAAATTGTGAATGATTATATGGACAACCAGTAGCAACATCAAGGGTGCGATGATGGAACATCATCAAATAAACACATCCTAATAAATGTCCCTTTTTGATTTGGGGCCAACATCAGCAACAAATTGGCCAAATTTGGAACAAAAGCAGCGAGTGCTTATAGAACGGATGATAAATTAGCGAACGAGCGGCGAAATCAGATACGGACCATTTCGCTGGACGTGCCCACAATAGTCGTAGCATTTAATGATGTTTTCGGAAATCGTTGTTTGCACAGAAAATTAAGCCGAACGAAACGGCTTTTCAGGCGGGAGTCGACAGAATTATTTATGTAGGTCAACATGCAGTTAACGCCTTTCGTCTACCTATCTCTATGAGATCTTATAAAGAGCCACCGCAAATGTGTAGCACAAGCAGCATAACACCGACGCATTTACCTAAAAAGGACCACCATCGGTAGATCGTCGGTTCTTAAGACCTCGGTCGGCGGTACAATAAAACTCCTAATTTTTGCCAGCCCGACAAAAGTCGTTCGCAACTCATAAATTTGCAAAGGTCTATTAACTTTCGATGAAATAATTTCGAACATCTCAACTAAATGCCACACATTGTATTCAACATTTTCAATTTTGCAAGTGCCTTCAGTTAAATTTTCAACAACAAATCTGCATTTTTTTTTTATTAGTCAAGTATAAAAAGTGGAACTTTATAGGCAAACTTCCTCTATAATCTTAGAGGAAGTATAGAAAACATATTAAAACTATAAGTTAATGACAAAATGACATAAGATACTATTTTAAAATTCAAATTAAGGGGTCATAGGATTATAAGAAGAACAACTTTTGTCACATATTTCTTTTTTTCCACAGCAACGCAGTCTGAATAATTCTAATGTAAAAACTGTTTAAAAAGAATATAAAACCACATCATTAGTAAAAATATACTTTGAACAAAAATTGCTTTTTCATTTATTTAGATAAATTACATTAATTTATTATGATGGTATTAGTAATATCTCAGTTTTTTCATTAGGTGACAAAAGTTGTTCTTCCCCTGACCCCGTCAAATATTTTAATTTTCCACTAAATTTTATAGCTGCGTAGATGGAAAATATCCAAAATATACTCATAGTTATTTTCATTTCTTTTTTTAACACTATCAGGTTTCAAATATAAAATTGAAAACGGTAACATTAGAACCGAAACAAAAAATGCTATACGCACTTTAATAATAATATAAACCGCAAACAATTAAATTGGTTAACCTTCACTAAACATAATATA
The DNA here is from genome assembly GCA_030556065.1 of Holobus sp. GC000080. Taxonomy (NCBI): domain Eukaryota; kingdom Metazoa; phylum Arthropoda; class Insecta; order Coleoptera; family Staphylinidae; genus Holobus; species Holobus sp. GC000080. Next base: position 38,440 of record JASKGO010002956.1, on the reverse strand, counting down.
TTAAATACAGCATTGCGTATATACGTAAAAAAAGAAACAGAAACAATATAAGAAATCCGAGAGTGGAATAAGGTGCGTAAAAGCAAGTGTTTGTAGTTTTGTAAATGTTTTTGGTCATTTAATAGAGCGAGGATAATGAAGGGCGAATTAGTACAAGACGCCAAAAAGTGGAGCCCGAGCACTCGCCTTAAGGCTACGACCGTCTGCTGTGTGGTCCGCTGCCGCCCTTATTAAAGGTGTATCTGTATAGGTATAGTGCCGATATGCCCTATGCTCGATGTATACTGATTGACACCTGCCAACTGTGTCCAAAAAGGGCCAAAATCCGAAGAGCGACCTCTCATTATCATCGTGCGATCGGCGCTTCCTTGGCGTTGGAAAGCGAAAAGATGTGCGTGCAAATTGTGCGTGAGCAATTGTAAAATTTTTCGCTAAAATTATCCTTCGGGTTATTGCGTGACTTGCTGTGGGTACCCTTGTCGGTGGCATTTGTTGTGGTTGTGGTACACTTTTTTATTTAATAAAAAAAGAAATACATTAACTGCCTTTTTTTAGTATATGTATTGCCTTATTTCATATTGCTTCCAAGTTCCAACGTTTTTGAATTAAATACAAATCTTATTTTTTTTAATGTCTTTTGTCTTTTGAATTTACAATATGTCCTTTAAAAAAATAAAAGAAACGGATACAAGACAAAACAAGAAATAATTTTGAAGTAATATCATAAGATAAGTTTAAAAGATGTGATTAATTGAATGAAAAATAATTCATTGACTTTTACAAAAATAAATGAAATAAATTAGGAAAATAAATAAAAAAAAGGAATGAGTAGAAAAATTGATTTCATTAAAAAGGCATTTGGAAAACAAAAGATCAAAATAAAATTAAAATGAAATTGATGGGAACGGAAACGCTCCTTGTGCGTCACCTAGCTTTGATACCTTCTAATCAGGTTGCGTAATTAGTGAGCTTGCATATTAAGTACTGCTAAGAAAGGTAATTACAGCTAATTTCATTATCAACCAATGAGAAATTCTTCGTGTTTTTTTTTTATTTGCAATGCAATGCATCGCAAATCTAGAGGTACATCGGAGTGCAATAACCTCGACAGCCCAAATTCTAATGCAGGTGATGGAATCAAGTGTCGATTCTGCAATAATACAACAATACATCAATAGAGGATCCATCGATGGCCTCTACACACCTTTGATATATATAGTATATGTAATATGTTTATGCAGAAGTGGAAGCGCAATAGAGAAAAAAGGGAGAAGCGAATAAGCTAAGCAGGAGCAAGGAGCAGCAACAGCAGCAATAATAATAATAATAATAATAATATGCAAGCGCCCATCATGATTCGACATGTGGAGCTCTAAAAATATGCACCTTGCAGATGTAATTGCAATGTAGAGCAGTCGCGAAGGAACGGAGACAGAGAGGAAAGGCACCCTGTGCGGCGCCACAGGCGTGCGCCCAGACCTTCGTCACGCGAACGACCCCGCGTCTCACAAAGGAAACGAACCACCACAAGGTACGCGCCCGCCGAACGCACACACACACAGCACAGCACACACAAACACACATTTACACACGAGAAATGGGTATATTCTATTGCCATGGCTTTTCTTTTCTGTAAATGGAAGTTAGAGCCGCCACGCCATGCCACGCAACTTTTGCAAGAATTCTTTTCTAAAAGATTTTTGAAATCGTTTTTTAAATGTTTTATTTTTAGAGAACAATTTTCGTTTTAATTGTAGGTATTAGTTTACAACTTAATATCAGTGGAAAAAAATTGCTAACATAGTGGTGAAAACACTACTTTATTCAGGGTTTGTTATTAATTTCAAAAGACTTTATTTAAATTATGAAGGTATTTGAAGAAAAGTATAGAAATTTAGATTTAAATATGATATAAATTTGTTTGGAAAACAAATTCAGGCAATCATTTTGAACTATAGTAATTAAAATAAATACTATGTGATGATTTGTTGTTGTATATGATTTTTTGCTAACTTGGTTTCCAATAGCGGTTTTCAGGACAACTCAAAAAATGTAGCTAAATATAACATTTCATGGCGAACCTTTTGAAATTAGTTTCCAAAGACTTATTTTCCAAAATCAATTAGTGTTTTCAAAACCATTGGAAAATATCCTAGAAACTCAATTTGATATTATGAATTCAAAATTGCAAAACAATAAATTAAGTGTTTTTATCTCAACGAATTTCATGTTCTATGAGATTGCTCATTTTGTAGGTAAATAATTTGTTTTTGTTTGAACATTAAAAAAGGATTTTTGTGGCATATTAAAAGATGTTTTATAATAAATCATAAAAATATGAATTTTACATTTAAAACAGTTTTTTAGAAATGCATCATTTGATAGTATAATTTACTAATTTTGGGCTTTCAATTTTATAATAAAAAAATGTCTTTGATATACAATAAATCTAAAAAGCATTTAATTATTTAATTAAAAATTGTTTAGTTTTAGCGATTTCCTACAAGGAGCAACAAATGTGGCTAATTCTGTAAATATATATTTTCCTCTAAATATTATATAAATTAAAAATATTTAAGGTCTTCTAATGGATCATTCTGTGCATTAGAAAATAATTTTCTCATATAGATATTAAATCACAATGGTCAGCAAAATTTTAACATTTTTTTTCAAATTTTGAAAATGTAAAGGTCATCAAGCAATAACATATCAAAGAAAAAAATTCTTGTGATGTCATACTATGGTTACTACTAAGAAAACATAAGTTTTTTTTCTTCAAAAATAAAGCAAGCAGTGGAAAATGTGATAAATTATTAACATAGTAATATAAAATATCTATTAGGAACAATTATTTCATTTTTTCTGCCTCTAAAAGTTTTCTTGGAATTAATTATCGATATTAATTTAATGCGATAAAATTTTCTTAGAATAAAAACAAATCGTTGATTTTTTCTGGATAATTCCGGAAGCAAGCCCGAAATTTTCGTAAACGGGTATAAGTTGGTCAAAAATTAAAATTCTGATCATTTTGGTACATTTAACTGAATCTCTCTCGTTAAAACTGTAGAAGAAAGCAACCCCCCATATAGGGGTTGAAAAAATGGCAAAATGACAAAAACATTGTTTACCATTGTTATTAGAAATATTATAATTTTTTTTTTTTTTAATAATTTATCTTTCACCAAATACACTCTGTACATCTCATCAAACCACCGCCTTGTTAAACTGCTGCCGCAAACATATTTATAAATAATAATAAAAAATCATTTAAAGTTCTAAAAGAAGCCCATTTTATACAGAAAACATAACAAGCATACTTAAGAAAAGAGAAACCCTAAGGGTTTAAACAATCCATTTAGAAGTGTGCAGCAAAAGATCGCGCAAAGTATAATTAACAGTGTGCAATTTGGGGGTGCAAAGAAAGGGTTCCCAGAAACGTAAGATCGTTAATCTTGCAGTAGATCCTGCTGCGTGCGTGCCTTGTAATAGGTACGTAGGTACGTAGGTTTACTATATGCGACACCAACCGCGAATATTATTAATGATTATTTAATAGAAGCAGCAGCAGCAGCAGCAGCGGAAAGCATCGCACTACAAGGTGCAGACAGGTATATGTGCGCAAGAAGATGGGTATAGGTGACAAGTCATGCTGTTTAATGATTTACTATCCGAGAATGACTGGGCACTCGAAGCCCGGTAGCTACTTACTTATCTATTTAATGACGACGCCAAAGTGTAAGTCGCGAATCACCTCTTTGTTCAAATACCTACACCTAACATCTATTCTGCAGAAGTAACACAAAAAAGAGAGAAGAAATTTATAGGTACGTGTGTTGTTTAATTATCGCACATAATGCTCATTTTAGAGTTTCCACAAGAAGATGAAGAAGAAGAACAAGAACGATACACTAGTGTGTTGGGCTTAAAACATATATATATATATATAGGTATCTATCCGAAAAACAATAAACTTTCGTTGCTGGCTTACACTGCTTAAAAGCCGTAAAGTGAGTACTTAGGAAGAAAGGTGAGTAAGTCCTTTGTCTCTACCTGAGACGTGAATGGCGCCACCGAAACACACCTCTTGCCTTTTGAGCGCCGACACATCAAAATCGACCGCCGCGCGTCAATTTTTCTCTTTCTCTGGCCGATGATGCTGGATGCGTTTTCTGAAGCGCCTTCTTATTCTTAAAAAGTCAAACGCAAAAAATCATCTTCTGCTTAAGAGGAATATATGCGGATGCTGGACAGCCTCCGCAGACGTACATATATAGTATATATATAGTTTTGCGGATTTTCAGTCTGCGCCTTATATATATATATATGTATATGTATACAGAGATGTAGATAGATATATGGTATGACTCAATCGATCGGCGAATCAAATTAACTGCACTAACTTATTATTACTACTATTTTAAGGTATTAATTAAGATCGGGCTTTTGTGTTATTACGGGAAAACAATAATAGTTAAATTATAATTGCTTTTGTGCAACTCCTTTTGCCAATATCTATAAATGCGCACGTCTTTTGTTTTGCGCGCTCCTGATGAGTTTATATTATTTATTGCTGTTATGCTGTTCTTCTTAATTTTCGTTTTCTTGATTTAATTATAAAATTGCTTTCGGAATTTTTATAGTTTTGGGTTTATTGGCAAAAGTTCATTACTTTGTTTTGAAAAATATATTTTCTATTTTAATGATTGTTTGTTACAACAGAAACTATTTTTTTTTGTTATTTAACATGAATTTATTTCATAATATGGATTACAAAATTTGAATATTTGTGAATACAAAAAAGTACAAAATTATTTTTTTTACCTATTCGCCTAAAGCTAATTTTTAATTTTTGTTTTAATATACGAGTAAAATGCAAATTGAAGAAAAAAGAAGTATTTTAGAATTCATAATGAAAAGTGTCATTAAAATCGATTAACTAGAAAAACATAGTATTTTATTATCAAAAATCATTAGGCCTAGAAAATTGATAAATCACTCAATTAAAATAAAGAAGTTCAAATAGAAAATACCAAATATAATTAATAAATGTCCAAAAAGCTTTTAAGCAAAATTTTGTAGCAAACAAAAGTTATAACTGTTTGAGGCTCGAGACAAAAAAAACTTTTTTTACAAGATTGCTTAAAAATTTTTGTTAGCAAATACAAATATTATAAAAAAATATAATATTATAAAATTACCAATGAAAAATATATTAAAAACGAAATTAGTAAAAAATATTATTTTAAGATCAAATTTGATTAAGCCTAGAAAGTCAACAAAAATTACAATGAAATCATTTTGGAACACCAGCACAACATTATTAATGAAAGTGTTAAATTAATTAAAAAAACAATAAAAATGAAACCAAATTTACAAAATTTTTAATAGGCAAATTGGTCTCAAAAGTATAAATGCTGCAGTAGATAAATAAACATTAAAATAAAATATCAGTTGACAAAAAGGTAATAAACCAAAAATTGTATTTTAAGATCGACGAAGTTCACTAGGCTCTGAAAACCGACGAAAATTTCAATTATTAAAGCTATTCGGAAGAACTATTAACGTAACTTAATTAATAAATGCCTCAAAAAGTTTTAAAGACAATTTAAACAACAAAATTCCCATGATTCTGCAATAGAAATTAAATTCTAAATAAACACATTAAAAGAAAAGAAGAAATAAATGAGCGGCACACTAATGATTGATTTTTTTACACGAACATTAAATGTATATGATTTTAATGACATCTACATTGTAATAAGTCTCCAGAGGCTATAAATATCGCATTAATTACACATTGTCGACTCTTATAAGTGGTGTATCTATACAAAACCGCTTTATTATAATTAAATTACCATCGCGGACAATAATGAAAAAATCATAAATCAAATAAGTGTAACAAGTCTGAAATTTATTGCCTTAAATTTCCCTGTACGAACACAAAAAAAAAGAAGCTTTACGCGTGCACCTCATCCTCATCTTCGAGATCCGAGAGTCTGGAAGATTGCAGTAGTGATGCTCAAGATCGCTCTTGAAATCGGTGATTGATAGAAGAAGAGTGACTGGACGAAACGCAGTGGGAACACAAATTTTACGCCGCTTAATCCTCGTTAAAAAATTATTTATCATTCCAAGTTTTAAAGTCATTGCAGAAGACATGTCAATCTTTTATTTGAATTTTTTTTCAATTTTACAATTTTTTTATATTTTATTTCCAAAGTATGTTTTTCGGTTTAATAAGTAATTTAAGAATTTAAAGCTTACTTTATTTAAAGAAAAAGATTAGAAATACTGAAAAAAAGGTACCAGTAATTTAATTTCGGCTAATTTAAAGGTCGTAAAATCGAAAAGTTGGAAAAAGAAGAAGTAAAAATTCTTTGTTTTATTGAACGAATTCACAGTATGTGAAGAATGCATAGAACTAAACTATAGTCTAATTAGACAGACAATTAAATTCGTACGTTTGGTCGGCATAGTATTTGAAAAACATAACGAAATCAAAAGCAGAACGTTCTCAGATTTTTATACACACAACATATACAAGAAGTTTGCTTTGTTTTTCCTGTTGTGCGTCAGTGTGTGTATGTTTTTACAGTATACGAGTCGGATATTTTTTTAATGTTTCGTTCCGATTTGCTGAGCTTGAACCCAAACGAAATTATCGAGTCAAGAAGTGTACAAACAATGACGAAAATTATTATAATCGGAAGACGCACGACATTCAATAAGCTCTACTTTATCATCCATAGGCATACACAAACACAAATACTATACGTACAGACAATACATAAAAATTGTGTAACGTTTATGTGAACGTGGCTGCGAAAATTGTGTTCTGCATCGCGGAAAGTCCACGGTTAATGCTACATTGCGCTCATTCGATCGGAAACTGCTCTTTTTTTATTATTTTAATTAAGTGAGAATCATATCGGATATTTTACCTAACCGTGAAATCTTCGAGACAATCGCTTCGTTAAAAGTCAACCAGAAGTAACTGCATTATTAATAACTCATTGGTTGTGGTTTTCTTTTCCTTTTTTTTTCATTTCTATATATTTTTTTTTTCAATTTTTAATTTTGGTATACAATTTTTTTAAATTATTTGATTAATGATGAAAAATTAAGTTATCGGGTTTTAATCATTCCATCTTGGAAAACAATTCCATCAAATATTTAAGTCTTTAAGAAGTAAAACAAATTTTAACACTATGTAATAATAAGTAGCAGTTAAAAACAAAAAAAGCAACATAAAATCAAAACCACACCCTTTAAGAAGAAATGATGGGAAATACAATAAAGTAAAAAGTTTTGTATATCGAGAGTTCTATGACGTAACCTCGTATCTCAAAATACTGGTTTTCAGAAAAAACAAAAAAAGTAATAAAAGAAAAATTTTCCAACCCATTTTAAATATTTGTATACAGAGTAAAAGTGTCATTTATTGATACAAATATTTTAAATCAGTCAGAGAAACCTCGATATGTAAGAAGAGACCGAAAAACAATGAAACTGACTGTTGACCAACGAAAAAATACATAATGAAATTTTAAAGTTCACTTCAGCATAAACTATAGGGAAAAACTGAGCTGCAGTTCTGTTAACGTGGCTGCACTAAATTCAATTTTTTTGTAAATTATGTAGCTGATAATTAGCAATAAAAAATAAAAAATTTGGAAGAAAATTTATATATCGAATTAGAATAAATTTACATATTTCATTCAAATTTATTGAAATATTGGCAAATCATAACAGACAGACGAAGATTTTTTGTAATTTATAAAAAAGTAGAAATAAACAACAATATTTTATAGAAAAAACGTATAAATTAAAAATTAATGTAAAGCTCTGATGCCAACCGAGAGGGTCTAATTATTTTACCTCAGCTATTTTATAAATTAAATTATTTATCTATTGACACAAGAACAATAAAATTTTAGAGACATTCATGTTAAAAAAAATCGTAAATAAAGTAATGAAAAATTATTAAAAAAAAAGGCTAAAAATTAAAAAACCATGAAAAAAACAATTCATTGACATATTGCAAATGAGATTTCCAAATCGGTAAAAAAACATTTTATAATCATTATTGCTTACGCAAATAAAACAACACACATCCTATGAGCGTTCTTCGTAAAAAACAAAACTCGAAAAAAATAAATACTATTTGCAACGAAAACATTATTGTCACAGATGATGACATAAGTTTCAAGTTTGCGGCAATTTTCGCAGCCACGTAAAAAAAACTAACTACAAGTACAACACGCAAACTGTTCAAATATACTACATATAGTATAGCAATAGAATAGCACTCATAAAACCATATACAGCAACTTTGTTGAAAAATTATAAACAAATAACGTTTGCTCGTTCAATTGCAGCAGCAAAAGAAGTTTATGCTGTTAACGCACCTGAAAATTGGCTACTTGTATACGTATACGTATAAACCGAAAACAAATAGTACACCGACGATTTTCCATAATGACAACTATTTTACGGAGGAATCGCTCGAGTTTCTAAGTATTTATAGGACTATTACTTAATGGTAGACTGTTTTGCCTTTTATCATTCGCTAAATGCTGCCATTTTTCCTCGTCGCTTATTTGCAGGGAGTTGCTTTCATAACGCAGAAAATTATCAATTTCAAGTATAATGAATGCAATGGCCGCGTTATTTTTCTATCTTAATGAGGAATGAAAAAGAAAGCTTGAAACTAATCTAATAAGTTTTCAAGTTCGTTTTTTAAGCTTATTTTGATTTAGTTTTTGTTGTTATTTGAAATGGATAATAATTTTATTTTATAAATAATTTTTTTAAATTACATTTATTAATTATTTATTATTTTGATTTATTTTTTTATTCAAAAAGGTTTAATGGGAAGCATTTCTTATTTGTATTAAATATTATTGTTTCACTTTTATATTGAGTAATATACAGTTAATACATAGATTATTATTACTTCGACATAAAAAATATTTTATTAGGTAATAAAATACCGCAAAGCTATACCTACTGTTTAATTTTCAAATAATGTAAAAAAATTTATAATTATAATGCTTCATCGATTTGTGTAACGAAATCATTTTATTTTTATGGTGTTGCCATGTTTTATAAATACGATTTAATTTTAGTTAAATGTTTCAAAAATAATTTTTTTTTTTTTTGAGTGAATTTACTCAATATTTAATATAAAATTAAAATCATAACAAAAAAAATATATAAAATTATGTAATAAAATAAATAAATATGCCATAGAAATTGGCAACCCTTTTAATTGAAAATGTTAAAAAAAAAATTATCTATGCTTATGCAGTTGACAATTGCACATTTTTTTGAGTTGCACAATTTTTTGAGCATTTGAAAATGTAAATTAATAGAAATTAGAAATAAAAAGATCATTTTCACCAACAGAATTCAATTTTTCATAAAAAAAAAACTTGAAAATGAAAAGAAACTGCAGAAATTCATCTCTTTTGCGCACATCAGGAAAAACGCTAACATACATAAATTTAAATTATCGCAATTATTTTAAAGCGGTAATCGCAGTTCATTAATGCCGGACTCAATGTTACCAATAATTAATTTCATTACTAATTACACGCACTTTATTGAATTTAATACTCCAATTATATACGTAGAGAGAGACCAATTACGGCAACACTTAATTAAATTTCTTCTGATCTCTTTTAACGGTCGCGCTCGCATTTTAAGACAAATTCAATTAAACCAATTAATCTACATACAATCCACTCATCAATTAAGCGCGGAAAAAGAAATAATTGCGAAACGTGCAGCACCCCCATAGACATCTTCCAGTTGGGAGCTCAACCAAATAAATGGTACTGGAACTTGTAACTCCGGTAACACCCATCACCAACTCTAAATGGTACAACTTACCTGGCGTCCTTGGAGGTACTGTAGTCATGACAACAATAATTAATGGTACGTTTGCCATTGGTTGCAGTAGAATGCACCCATATTCTCATGGTATACTATGGCCGACGACTCTCTTCCACTCTTGCAACTGTTTTTCCGTCCCTTCGAAGCACCGGGATTGGTGGCCCTTGCGTCGAAAAAGAGTGTTGATATCAATCGCTCTTGTAGTTTTTCAAGCGCAAAAACAGCAGCGCAAACTTAATTAACGCAACACCTCTTTTATTCGTTCCTTCTTTTATTCGAATGTTATGTTAATATCCTTCGAGCAGTCCCGCGTTGGCCCATAATTACCGGTGAATGTAAGTATAGAGACCAGGCAGTTGATTAAGTCGGAATCGAAATAAAATTTAAATTAGACTGCATTTCCTCTCCTGTTGTGTGTGATTATTACCCGGATCTGCATATCTTGGAATGTTCCACCAACAATTCCAACAAAACACTGGAAATTCCAAACATTTATTCAACATATTTCAGTAATTTCAAACGCAGAATGCCAAATGAAGTGCGCATAGATCAAACACCACAAAGTGACTGCTCTTTTTTATTTCTCATTTTGATAACAATCAAAAACAAATGCCCAATGCATAACAATAAGTACACTGATACTACTGGAGACATCTGTTAATCAAAGTTTGAACTATCGTTTTTTTTGCATTAGAACCAATTAATTTTTGAAACTTTATTGAAAATTAATTAAAATTAAGGCTGAAAACGGTATTCAAACAATTCGGGGGATGAATTTTCGTTGTCAATATCAAAAGGTCTTTTGATTCGAACCCAAGACTTCCAATCGTCATCCTCGGAATCGAATTCTTTTAGAGAATTTATATAATTTAAATATTCGGCAATCAATTGCGGAGAACTAAATATATCCGGATTGTATTCGTAAAGGTCCGCTATATCGGGCACTAAAAAATACTACATTAATTAATAACCGATATAATAAATCAGGCAAACAAACATTTAACAGGTTTTCTAATTGGCAAAGGATAATCCTGCAAAAAATAAATTTGATTTTTTTTAAACCGCAACATTTGAAAAACTTACATTTTCTGATCGGCGCCTTCCAATTCTTGGAACAGATTTCGAAGCTTTCAGGAAAAACTTTTCAAAATCATCGCTATTATTGTTGTTGTTGTTATTGGAGTTCTTACTTCTCTTTTCAATACGCGGAGCACTTTGGGACGTTTTCAAAAATACAGCATCTTCACATTCGGAGTTTTCAACTAATAAAACACTTACAACAAACACTAGTCCCAATAAAAACACTTTAAGGGACTGCATTTTTGCTGTCTTACAGTCTTTAGTATATGCAAGCTCATAGTAAGCTTGCAGCGCTTATATAGAAGCGGAGAAAGGCTCGTTAGCATTCAATTTGGGTATTTTCGTGCAGATGCAATCCATTTATTAAATTAATTAGCACATTTTTGTTATTCGCTGATGGCTTTCACGGTGTTTGTAACCACCATTCAGGTGTCCTTTTTAAATATTCCTTACACGTTGCCTCTTTAGCATAATGGTGGCGCAATCTTTTTTTGATGTTACAGTTTGAATTCGTTTTCGTACAATTTATTTATATAAATTGGATGAATGAACTTACACTTAGTGTTGTATATTGACCATTAGTTTCCACAACTTACTTATTTTCGGTATCTTCATGTAATGTATTTTTTTATAAATCAATAAAAATAAATACTGCATTAGTTTGCAAGTAGCAATTATTAAAAATCAATGAGCAAGTCTCCTCTTTGTTATTATGGTATCATTGGCATCCAATAATCCAAGTGTGGCCACTCATCAGACATTAAAAATGATGAATTTTAATCTGCCACTAGAAAATATAAAATTCAATAAATTCGCTATACACTTACTATAATTTTATATTACTTATACAGTGAGAAATATATTAAGGATATTGTCATAAGTAGTTTCAATCCTATCTTCAAATTTAGAAGTTCTGTATCAGGTTTGCATTAAACACTTTGTGTATTAATTTCAGTTCTTACCCGTCTGGTATAAATAAATTTGCAAATCTTAATGAATAAACAGCCGCCCGCCCAGCTTTTAGTTTTATTTTTAAAATAATATAGATTTGAATTTGAAGTATGGAAATGCCTTTTTTTATATGCCACATTTTTGCACCGTTTGGTAGTTGTTGCGTAAAAAGAAAGTATTTGAAATAGTGAAGAAGGTGCGAAGTATTAAAGAAAAATACTTTCGGTTGATAAATTTGTGTTTAAATACTTAAAACTTCTAAAGATTTTTTTGTAAAGTAACATGAACCAAAGCCATGCACAAAACAATTATTTTAGGTTAGGTTAAAATTTCAGATCATTGTATATCTAAACCATCTAACATTTCTCATAGTTCGGTTTTCGAATCGAAGATGTCATAACTTGTATTCTATTAGTGCGACATCTATATTTCAAATATTAAACAGAATTGAAAGTAGAGTTACACACCATTATCCATTATGTTTAGGGAATTATCCGTAAGCAAAACTCGATTAATTTTAAATACTTTTCACAAGATCTATGTTGAAAACTGTATTGGGAAATGGTAAAAAATTGTTAGAATTTGTAGGTATAAAATTATATTGTCGCATTTAATCAGAACTGTAATTGCAACTATAAGTCATAAAATTCAGTTATATCAACAATAAGTAAGGATCTACTTGAGAACTTAATCTTTATAGTCCATTTCCTCTTCCTGAATATCAAAACAAGGGCCTTCGTAGGTACCGTTACGACACGTAACTTTTTGTCGGGATAAGCAAACAGTGGAATAATTTTTTTTTTCACTAATTTATTAAAATAAAATTATTTTGTTTGATTTGATGGCTTTGGGGCGGCCGATGGCATCTCCGGCTGTGTCACCAGCTGGCTGCTATTGTCGTCTGGTTGGATCTCCTTGCTCCCGCTTCCACCTGTAGGTTCCTGGGTGACCTGGGTCTCGCTGGGCTGGTCGTTGCGGGCTTCACGGTCACGTCCCTGTGGGCTCCCGTGGTTGCGATCCTGTCCGTGGCTGCGGCCACCCCCGCGGTGACCCCCACGGCCACGACTTTCTCCGCCTTGGGCCAACCACCTACCCCGGCGAAATCTGGGGTGGTATCTCTTTGCACGCTGAAATTATTTGAAACATTTTATGGGACAGTGCCTCGTGGGTTTCGGTTAGGTAAACTTACACGTTGGGCTGCGGCGTCCACCTTCTCCGCCTGCCTCAACGCCCGTAACAAATAATTCGTCTGCAATAAAATGTGTACAATAAAGGGAAGGAAAAATATAAAAAGAAAACTTACATTTTCAATAAATTGCTGCATATTTTTTTTTGCAATATATAATTTGCGGCGTAAATTGCGCTCCGAATCCATTTTTTAACTGCCAGAAATAATCGCCCAGTGATGTAGCTGGAACATTATCTACACAAGGACCCAAGCTGTTGGCTTTGGGATTGGCCCGCATTTAAGAGAAAGAACAAAACTTATAAATTCACGTAAGTGCGTCACTTTCCAACATTGTTTACTATGCGAATCGTCGCATTTAAAAATTATGAAAGCATCGCATCTATATTAAACTATCTTTCGACTCGTGGTTGCAAACAGCGTGTCCCATAAACGTGCCAGTGCTAGTGCAAAAATTCTTATTTGAGAAAAAACTTTTTTACAATAATGGGAAATAAATATAGTAAAAAGGTGCATTTCGGTAAAAACAATTATTTTGAGAAACAGTTAAAAAATATTTCATTTTTGTTTGGAGGTGTATTATTTTAAATTATTTCTAGATCGTCCAAATGATTGGTAATGCAAGTAGAGCCGGAGGTAATCGCGGGTCCTGAAGATCAACAGCCTCCTATCCTATACTACTGCCAATTAATGGCAGAAGCCAGAAGGAGGTCATTTTGACACCGATACGCCGAAACCATGAATCACCACCTGAATACATACTGCATCTGAGAAGACAGATGAAATATTTAAAAGAAGAGCGCAAGGCAGGATTGTTGACGAGCATTTTACGAATAAATGTATTGACTAATAACTGTACTTATTAGTCAATGCTTACAATGACAAGTGTGATTGTAAATGTAATCACGTTTGCAAATGCAAAGAATCTCTCATTGGTGAGGGTAAAAGGTAAAAGTTTTGGTTTTGAAAAGCTACTCATTTTTAAATGCGATACATGGAAGTACAATTTTACCCAAGAAATTGAAACGGCGTTGAGACCCGTTGAAACTCATGACAGACAATCAGTGATAACAGTAGGCGTCTGCCTTATCGAATTTGGAAAAATTTATTTCTCTATATAAAAAAAATGTCTTGTAAAAAATGCCACAACCAACTAATTTGCAATACGGACTCATCATTAAATATATTCAAACAATTTAAAGAATACGAAGACGCGTCATTAATTCAGCCTAGTGAGTCCGTTTGCAAATTAGTTGGTCGTGGCGTCGTGGTCAACTTTGAATATGAACTCCACAAAACCAAAAACTGTAAAAAAATGTATACAAAAAAATAAAGCATGTATAAAAATCCACTTGTGTATTTTTATTATAATTACTGGTTGTTCTGCACTACATCGAACGATTTCAGCGTTATTTGTAAAAAAAAATTCAATCAAATGAGCGTAGCTTTGATGTAGTGCAGAACTACCGATCACAATATTTGCAATTCGAATCATATATCTAGCTTTCTTTTAAATTTTTCGCGGTCTAAAGTTACAGCTGGGCCATTTGGGCTATGACCCGAGAGCGAATGTGAGAAAGATGCATTGCCTCTCTAACTACTTTAATGCATCGAGTGGTCCATTTTAAAGTGTTATTTGAAATTTTTTTTAAACTATTAAAGTTCACATTTTGAATATTTAATTAACTATTTTTAATTTTTCTACTTTAAAATAAAATGAAAATATTGTGTTACTTATTTTAGAATTCACTATGTTGATTAAGAATTGAACAATCGGAACTATTTGACCTAAATACTTAAAAAAATAATATCTTTACATTAACTTAAGAACAGGAAGTAGCGATAACTTCCAGCGATAACATTTTCAAAATTAAAGTTTAATATTTTTAACAGATTAACAGTTAACAAATTCCATTTTCGGCAATTACAATATTTAATTTTTTTTCAAAACTCATTCACATCAATTTTTATTTTTTTGCTCAAAATTCGTAGGGCTATCATCCTCTATCAAGATCAGACATTTATTTTCATTTACATTTTTTCGTTTTCTCGGAAATAATTGTGCGCGGTATTTCCCATTGTACTTTTAAGTCCATTTTTCTGAAAATTCACGCACCTCTCCCAATTTCAATTTCTTATTTTGATTCCTTATTAAAATTAAAATAGATTTTGTAGAAAAGGTTTTTTTATCAAGCTTTCTTTTGAAAATATCATCCACTTCCGATCGTTTTTTTAAATGTTGTTACCTTATCTTTTCACATTTCAAAAGCAAATTCAAAAATTTTGTGTGTATTATTCTAAAAATATAAGTTTCATAAATTTCGTAAATTACTAATTAAGTGTTCGAGAAAAAATAGTAAAAATTGTTTTTTTTTTTTGCATCATCTGTACCAATAAATTCGCGAATGACGCTCAGACCCCGAACTTTGTAGCAAGTCGCGGGTGGATTTGTGCAGAATAGAGCCCGTTGGCCTTCTGCGTCGGATGCCGTGTCTAAAAATGCAAAAAATTATACACCAACTTCAAGGCAGCAATTTGAATTTGTTTTAAATGACTTAAAGAAATTTCAATAAATACAATTTTCTTTTGGCTATCAAGAGAAAAACAAAATTACATAAAAGTGAATGCTATAGTGGGTTGTTATCTACGACTATTTATTATAATAATATTATCCCTATAAATTTGTTTACTAAAACAGGGCAATTAATCGATCGTTTACTCTAAAAAGTGCTGTACAAAAAAAAAAAATCCTGTTATAGCGAAATATTAATAAGGGCTCAAAATAAGAATGTAAAGAAGATCGAATTGAGAAATGCCTTCATGGAAACAATCTATTGATGAAAGTTCTCACGTTTCTACATATTTATTTTATCACTCAGCTTGTAATTAAATTTAATAACTATATATTTTCCATAATTTTGTACTGAATATATTCAGTACATATTGTACTGAATTTTTAATACTTTTCACAAGATCTATGTTGAAAACTGTAATGGGAAATGGTAAAAAATTGTTAGAATTTGTAGGTATAAAATTGTATTGTACGAATGTTGTCTGAATGGTCAAATCCATTAAAAAAAAAAAAAATGAGTGATTGGGACGGAATGAATTTGTGAGCGAAGGCGTTTAATCAGAACTATAATTGCAACTATAACTGATAAAATTCAGTTATATCAACAAGTAAGAATCTACTTGAGAACATCTTTATAGTCCATTTCCTATTCCTGAAAATCAAAACAAGGGCCTTCGTAGGTACCGTTACGAAACGTATTTTTTTCTCGGGATAAGCAAACAGTTGAATTTTTACATTATTTATTAAAAATCGATTTATTAAAAACAATACTATTATTTTTGATTGGATGGCTCTGGGGCGACCGATGGCATTTCCGGCTGTATGATCAGCTGGTTGCTATTGTCCTCTGTTTGGATCTCCTTGCTCCCGCTTCCACCTGCTGGCTCCTGGGTGACCTGGGTCTCGCTGGGCTGGTCGTGGCGGGCTTCACAGCCACATCCCTGTTGGCCCCCGCGGCCGCGTTCCTGTCCGCAGCTTCGGCCACCCCCGCGGTGTCCCCCACGACCGCGGTGCCCCCCACGGCCGCGTTGGCCCCCACGGCCGCGATGACCCCCACGACCGCGACTTTCTCCGCCCTGGGCCAACCACTTACCCCGACGAGATCTGGGGTGGTATCTCTTTGGACGCTAAAATTATTAGAAAAATTTCATGAGACAATGCCTCGTGGGTTTTCGGTTAGGTTAACTTACAGGTTGGGGTCCGGTGTCCGCGTTCGCCGCTTGCCCCGCCGCCCATAAGAAATGTCTCATCTGCAATAAGTTGTGTATGAAGAGGAGGAAAAATAATAAAAAGGAAACCAACGTTTTCATTGAATTGTTGTAAGTTTTTCTTCACCGCATCTAAATCGCGGCGCAATTCACGCCGCCGGGAAGCCATTTTTTAACTAAGCTGTTGACTTTAGAATTGGCCTCCATTTAAGAGAAAGACGGAAAGTTATGAATTCGCATAAGTGCGTCGCTTTCCAACATTATTTACTGTGCGAAATGCCTCATTTGTGAAATATGAAAACATCGCATCAGTACAATACATTCTTTCTTTTGACTCGTGGTTGCAAACAGCGTCTAACGTCTTATAAAAATTCTTATTTGCAGTAAGAAAAAACTTTTTTGCAACAATGGGAAATAAATATAATAAAAAAAGTGCATTTTGCTAAAAACAAATATTGTGAGAAACAGCTAAAAAAATATTTTATTTTTTTTGGAGGTGTCATTTAAATTATTTATAGATCGTCCAATTGCGTAAAGATTCTTAATGCAAGTAGAGCCGGAGGTAATCGAAAGGGCAGCAATTGAATAGACTCCTATACCACTGCCAATGTATAGCAGAAACCAGAAGCAGACCATTGAGACTGATACAATAAATCACCAATTCACCAACTGCATAATGTACCTGAGAGACCAGACGAAATATTTTAAAAAAGAGTGCAAGGCAGGCATACAAGCATTGACTAATACCTGTACTTATTAGTCAATGCTTACAATTACAAGGGTATTGTAAATGTAATTACGCTTGTAAAAGCAAATAATCTCTCATTGATTTATTTGGTAAGGGTAAAAAGTAAAAGTATCGGTTTTGAAAAGCTACTCATTTTCAAATGCGACAAATGGAAGAACAACTTTATTCATGATGGAATTGAAAGTGCGTTGAAATCAGTTGAAACTCCTGACACACAATCAGAGATAAATTATTTCTGTGGATAAGGCAGACAGTCCAGTATATGTAGGCGAAGACGTTGAGGAGGATGATCCTCATCCATTTTCATACAAATTCACAAAGAAATTATATAATCCCCTACTATGTGAGGGGATCTGCAAAGTCAGCCTACTTCATTTCTGTTCAATTTTCACAAAAAAAAAAAAATTAAAAAATAAAGCTTATTAAAACTCAAGTTGTGTATTTTTATTATACATAATTACTGGTTGTTCTGCACTACATCAAACGACTTCAGCGTTCATTTGCAAAAAAAAAGTGAAATGAGTGTTGCGTTTGATGTAATGCAGAACTACCGATCACTTTGCAATTCGAATCATGTAGTTAGGATACTTTTTAATTTTCGCGCACTGTAGCTTCAGCTACGCCATTTGTGCTATGGCCCGACAGCGAGTGGGAGAGAGATGTATTCTCTAACTACTCTAATGCATCCAGTGGTACATCTTTAGGTGTTATCAATCACTCTGTAGACAATCTTTGACCAAAGTCTTCGGAAGTTCGCAAGCCTTCGTTTTCGGTATTACCGACATGGAATTAGATTTTTTATTATTGCATTAACGAGACATCTATTGCATGATAACCGAAATAAAACTCCACTAAACCGCGCCAATGAACAGTTCTCTACAGAAATTTGTGCTTTTAACAATAATAAAATAAAATTGAGGAATACTGATTAAAAACAATACAAAATACATCATAAATATATTCTACAAAACAATGACAATGTTTTAAAATAATAAAAACATGTGTAAAATGAGCTCATCAATAAAAGTATCTTTTATTTTTCTATCAAGCAAATGCATTATTTTTCCCTTTTAGAAACAATTAAAAATAATCTCCGAAAAAAAAATAGTATAAAAATCAATTTTTTTGTTATGTTGGTAACCCAAGCAACGAATCGTTGCTGTAGCAACTAATAAACAACATGCCAAAACAAATCAAAGAGACATTGCAAACAGGTTAAAAGAACAAATGAATTCAAATACGTCTGTTATAAATACAATTTGTTTGGGTCCAAGTGGATCTGGAAAAACTCTACTTTTGCGAAGTTTGCAGAATGCAAATTCCGTTGATGTGACCACTACGTCGGTGCCCACGGTTGGCACAAATCTCTATACTTTGAAACGTACTAAAAATGGCAACGCGAATGTTGAAATTTCGATTTGCGTGCGCGAATTGGGAGGCGTCATGGCCCCATTGTGGTCGAAATATTTCGATAATATCAAGAAGATTTTGTACGTGGTGGACACATCGAATTTGTGTCAAATATCTGCAGCTAGTGTTTTATTGTACACCACTTTATCGCATCCGAAGCTTAAACAGACAAAGGTTTGTATTCAATATTTGTAATTGAAGTTTTTCTTTTTAAAAATTGTTGCAATTTCAGTTTATGTTGGTTTTAACTAAAATGGATGTCAGTTATAGACAAATGCGAAATGAAGCATTACTTATGCTACAAATGAAGCGACTGCAAAATGAGATAAAACAGAAAATTGAAATTGTTGAGGCTAGTGCTATTAACGGCGAAGGAAAACAAGAAATTTTAGATTGGCTTTTCAAAAAATAAAATATGTAATAAAAATAAATATATTTCTAGATTTTAATAGTGATTTATCATTTTTGAAGATAGAAAATTCATTACTAGTAATTCTTTCCTTTTTTATAAATTCACTTAAAAAAATCGGTTACCTGTAGGCATGAAGAAAAACTAATTTTCTTTGTCATCATCTAAGAAATGTTCATCAAATGAAGCATCCTTAGACTTGGTAAATGTACCAAAAAAATAAGCCAATTTGCTCTTCATAGAATCACTAAATGTTTTAATAATTGGCTTATTTTCAGATAGAACATTTTCAGGAAGATCGATTTTAAAAGTCACTTCTTTGGGTTCTCCAGCAATTGTAAAATTTCTTTCAAATTCAGATGACTCCAAAAAATCTAAATAAAGTTTCTCCGAAAATTCCTGGGACGCTTTTAAATTATTGCAAAAATTATGACACTTTTTGTTGTTTGATGTACTCTTAGATTTCGGCGACGAACTAAAATTTAAGCAAAAACCAATAGAATTGTTTTTTCTTGGATTTCAGCAACTTACCCATAACAAATAACATTTTCAATTTCACTTCTTTCAGGCAAAACCAGTTCATTATTTACAGTATCATCATCTGATTCAGAAATATTTATTATCTCTTTAATCAAATCAGCTGTTTTTCTCTTCTTTGCTTTGTATTGATCTTCATCATCTGATATGTTAATAGTATGAACTTTTTTTTTCGTTTTCAAGCAATGGATTGATCCTTAAATATTAATTTGATATATTTTAATAATTCAGAGAAAATAGCAATAATACCTATGTTTAAGGCCTGCGAAGACAATTTCATTATTAGTTTATTGGTAACATTAATTTCATCTGAATCTGAATCAGAAACTACAATTGTATCTTCAATTGAATCAGAATTTGGCAGGTTATTGGTAGTTTTCCTTTTCTTTGCTTTTGGACATTCATTTTCCTCATCAGATATGTCAATGATATGAACGTTTTTATCGGTTTTTCTGGTATTGTTGTTGTGTAAACCATTTAATGAGCAATTAATTGGTCCTAAAATAATAATTCATGAATAATGGCCAAACTCATTATTTTTTTATCATTTTAGTAATAATAAGGATAGTTACCATCAGTTCTCTTTAAAGGCATAATGAATTCCTCCTTTTTTTAAATATTAGAAAAATCGCAATGGAACACTGGAAAATAAGCTAAAAAACACTGATCGACTGTTGAAAACTTCTTAAAATTCAAATTATTCACAATGAAGGTTATGTTATGACTGGCTGGGGCGTCGGGGGCAGCAGTGAGCAGCTAGAGCCAATAACGAGCGATGTTAGATTCAAATGCTGACCCTAACCAGAAACATTAAAATATTTTACTCTTTTTTAATTAAAACAAAAGCAAAGACCAAATATTAACTAATTATTTAATGAAAATGAAGAGTATTAATAAATCAGCAGCATAAAATATTATTTTTTTTTATTGCAGATAACTGCAGAATTGAAAAAAATAAACACAGAACAAACTACCGCAACAAATCGAAAAATAAACTACAAAGAAAGAGCGAAAGTCTTCACACTTTCTTAAACACCCAAGATCGGTTTTTGAAAGTCAAAAGCACCGAAAAAACCTCCGCAGATTTTAAATAAATACGCCGGCAATAAGCAATAGAAAATCAAACGTTTCTCAGCAATCCCAAAGTCGAAATCTGTGAAAATGTTCGGCATGAAAGTAAGTACCATTAACAAAACTATCAAAAACTAAAACTAAAACAAATACTTTTATTACTGCAACAAAAGGCAATGTTTGTGTTCCTGTTTGCGATGTTGATCTGCGGACTGTACGCACAGCCGGTTTATCCAGATTCTGAAAGCGCAGCATCCGGAGATGGCAAGTAGCCAGCGGTCAATTGCATTCAATTACTTACAGATAGATTTTTAAAGAGCACGGAGGACGAGTGCAAATCAAAGTGTACAGAGGACCTTCGGAACACGAACACGACCACGCTCCATGGGGATACTGGGTCAAACAGCCGGCCGATGATGACCATCACTAGCCATAAGTAATCAATTGAAGATTTGCTTCTTTTAAAATATTAAATATATATTTAATCAATACAGTAATAACACTTTAATATTATTTCTTCAGTTTTAACTTGAGATATAGTTTTATGTGTGAATACATAGTTAATTATCTTAAAAAGTAAACATTTTATACGTAGATTTGTCAAACAATTCAAACAGCCTCTATTCGTTATTGTACATTTTTTTAATTAAAAGTAAATCAATCAAAACAAAAATGGGACGATCATAGATTTAGATTTTCTTTTTGCTTGGCTAAAAATAAAAACATTGAACAGCTGAAAGAATTGTTTGGAAATTCGAGTATAAAAAGCACTTGCTTCGACTGTTTCTTCTTCGCAAGGAATGCTTTCGGGAAAGTTAGTTGTCGTTCATTTAAGGCGGACGGAAATTTTGAAAACATTGGTGCTCACTCTTTAAAAAAACAAAGGCACACCGCGTTTGTTGTTGTTGTTGTTGTCGTTTCAAACAGTTTAACAGATCCTTAAGATTTAAAACGCATGGTAAAAAGGTATGCCAAAACGGCCTAAAACTAGCAATTAAAACTGATAACGTATAGATATACATATTAACAATTGTAAAATTGAATAATTATTATAATATAATATATTGATAAAAAGACGCTTTTTGCTTTTGCTCTCAGAATAACAATTTCACATGTCAGATTTTCCATTATAGTCACAATACTTTAACAAATTGATAAGTGATTCATGATAATAATAAATATTTTTAAGTACACTGTTTTCCTTTAAGTTTTTTGATAATATTAAGTAGTTGCAAGAATAGATTCTTCTCTAAATTCTTCGAAGAAGGCACTAAGTAAAATTAATATGAGCCGTAATCGTTTGCGGACGTTTTTTTTTTTGCTGAGTTTTGCAGTTCACTTTCTTTTGCTTGTCGGATTTTTGTTTAAATGGTATTTTTGAATTTTATTTGATCACATTTTTTGGTTAATTTTTAAGCGTTCTATTCGATGGTTTTCAAGTGAAAATCACTTTTTTTTTTACTTAATTAATACGGACAAAATGATATTTTTTGTTTTAATTGTGTTGCAACCAATTTAAAACTTTAAATACTTTTTTCTTCAATACTTTCTTAAAGAATCTACTGCTTACAAAAATCTACCACTAATAAAAAGTAAAATAGAAATGAAAAAATTGATGTTCGATTAAAAAAAAGCTATTGCTTGCCTAAAATGAGTATTAAATAACACAAGTTACAAATTAATTAAAAACAATTAAAACAAAAAAAAATCTTTATGAAAACAAAGAACAATAAATGAAAGCCCTTATTTTAAAAAATACCACAAAACAATGTTCCAGGCAAATCCCAACAAATTAACAAAAAGAAAATGACCCTCAGCAGTCTCAGCAGAAAAAAAAAAAAACGGAACCGCATTTACTACTAAACTTACAAATAAGAAATTTTCGCTTGAATGAGCGCCGCATTTTCGGAAGCTCTTATTACTCACGAATACTGAGCACTAGTAATACTTGTGATTAATCTGCTTGGAATGTGTGTTCAAGTCTTATGCGGTACTTTAGATCTATTTTGCTGCAGCCGTGGAAATTCGCGACGGAAAATTCTTTGTTCGCAAATAAATGGCCTGTACTTACAGATGTAAAATGCCATCGTCCCTGGTCGTCGTCGAGCTGACACTATCGTCCAACGTGGCCCCAGTCAAATCCACAATTTCGTCTTCGTCCTTCTCGTCCGGATCCGAACCTGCTGTGGTGTGACTCTGCTGCGACCCGCTGGACAGTTGCGAGTTCCGACTGAAACTGCCTCGGCGCACCGGAGCCACCGTCCTTTGATTGGCCGGCTTAACGGTGACTATCAAATTGGAACTGTTGGCGACCATCATATCTGTCACCTGATCCAAAGTCCTTCCCGACACTTCGATGCCATTAACTTCCAGGACCTCGTCATTAACGGCCAGCAATCCTGTGGATTCGGCAAGGCCGCCGGGCACCAGACGCGAGATGAATATACCTGGAATCTTTTCCAAACCCGTGGGAGTGACCCGCACGCTCGTTCCGTCCCTAATATAAAATCCCAAAGGTTTGTCCGATCCATGCTTGAGCAATCTGACGCGTCTGCAAGTGTCCGGCACTATGTCCACATCGATTATAGCGGAGACTTGTCGGAAATCATGCGGATTTGATATGGCTAATGTCTTATTGCGTGATGGAGTGCTGCCCCAAAAGTTAGGGATCATTTTTTTAGGCTTAAAAGTGCCATATCCATTGAGATCCTCTAGGCTGTCACCTAAAATGACACACTGTCATTCTAAATTTCTAAGCAAAACATTCGTCAATTTACCTTTTCTTTGTATAATTACTCTTAATAAAGGTTTGGCATTTAGTAAAGCTCTCCTGAGGTTCTCATCATTGTTGATGGGCAGCAAATCTGAGTCACTGGGGTCAATGTAGCAAATCAAAAATGGGATATCTGATAATTTGTGCAATCCTTCCAGCAGTTTCCGGAATTCTTCGAATTTGCTCTGCGAGTCCTTGCCGACGGAAAACCGTCGAAATTCCGCGTCCAGCTATAAAATGTGCAATGATTAATGAATGAAATAACTGGTTCATATAATAAATATTTCATGCTCTCATTATTGCACAGGTGTGCTTATCAGAATAGAAAGTGTTCCCTACACACAATGATCCTAGTTGTTTGGCGACAAACGAACGAACGACGATCCAACGCAATATAGTGTTGATTCACAAATAATTGCCGTACAATTTAGGATTCTGTGGGTAATTATAAAGGCTCACCTTGCTTTTCACCTCTACTACACTGGCTCTCTCATGCATTGCATTTTTAGTCACAATCCTGTTTCTGGACATGGTTTTCTCGGATGCTGGACTCGTGTGTGGGGTCCCTTACGAACTTCCGATTATGCGACGAATTAAAAATGAACACAACGTTTACAAAAACAAATAATTTCCCTCAGTATTTACGTTTATGCCTCATTCTTTAGGTGGTTCTCCAGCACTCACACTCATCCTCACTTACTAATGCTTGTGCACCGAGCGCCGACACTGTTGCCACTACTACAAACAACACTAGGCTCCGTGTTTCCGACTTTGTACGATTCACTTCTGTCATCTACAGTGATTGAAAACTATTGCTGAACAAATTTTAGCGGAAATTTTGCGAAATTTTGCAACTGACTTTATAAATCGTTACATCTACGACTTATTGATCATTGATCATTGGTTGAACGGAAAATTCATAATGGCCGCCGTAGACGGACCAATGAACGACTAGTAAATTTGTGGTTTCCATGACTACCTCGATGAGAAGACAACTAGCACGTGGTCCAATGTCATAACAAAAGGCTGTTTTGAATTTTAAAAAGACGTTAGGACTATAAAGTAATTATTAGTTTATAGTTAGCAAGCAATCACCAAAGCTATTTATTTACATAACAATTTGTTCTAACGTATGTTTAATGCATGGTACAAATGAAAAACAAAAACATAACCTGACGTAATTTTCAGAAGTGGTGAAAGGGTGAAACAAAAGCCGAATAAAAACTAATTATGCCAAGAATTCAAAGTCCTAATCACAGTTTAACAAATCCTTGCTTAGAAGAACAAAATATCACCTATAAATGCTTCAATGATAACAATTTTGATAGAGAAAAATGCATCAAACACATGGAAAACTACCAGTACTGCAAAAACTTCTGGGTAATTAGTAGTACAGTCTATTTTCTGTTTTTTCCCTCTCATTAAGGACTATCAGTTATTAATAAGCTTTATGTTGTAGGGATATGTGCAATCAGAGCGAAGAAGAAAAGGACAGCATCCATATTTGCCTGAAATAAAGGACAGGGAATCAGAAAAGGCTAAATATTTAGAAACATTTCTAAAAAAACAATGATAGCAACTTAATTTAATGTACTGTAGTGTTTTTCTTCGTTGTTATTTGCCAAATACATAAAAAAAAACATATAACAAAAGAACGCCATCATTTTGAAGAAAGCGCAACTAAATTACTACTTTCTTTCATTCTTTTATCGATGAGAGCTCGCCAATTTTAAAATTTCCTAGCACATGCCTAACCAATGCCTAACAATGAATAATGAATTGAATCACTTTTTATTACTGTAAATAATATCGCTTCCTTGTTAAACAATTGCGGAGAATGACAATTTTGTTTTGCAACCGCAATTGTCAATATGGCGTCATGCGTACGGCAGTTGTGAGCCGGAGAAAATTCCAAAGCAAAATTATTACAGAGATATCGAAATAGTAAACAAAAATTTATGTTACAGCATCGAGTAAGAAGATACTGGCCAACTAAGCTAGAAGTAGTGCAGTGATTATCGATTCC
Organism: Holobus sp. GC000080; assembly: GCA_030556065.1. Taxonomy (NCBI): domain Eukaryota; kingdom Metazoa; phylum Arthropoda; class Insecta; order Coleoptera; family Staphylinidae; genus Holobus; species Holobus sp. GC000080. The sequence goes on along the minus strand of JASKGO010002956.1, from coordinate 12,572 downwards.
ACAATTAAGGAGCTGCTGTGTTACACCAACAGCCAACGAATTCTAACCTCTCCGCAGTCGCCAGAAATTGTTTAATAAAATGTTGAAGGAATATTTAACTAAGGACCATTTAGTCGGTTTTGAAAACTATAAGGTAATTATATCTTTATTATTCTAGTTGTAGTAATAATCATTGGTTTTCATTCTAATTGAACGTGATTTTTAAGTTGTTGTATTGTGGACAATGATTTTTAAATAATCACTTCCTTTTTGGTCATGTGGAACTTAAATTATTGATTTTAGGATCACGACCTTTGGATTTTCAAATTGTTATAATTTCTATCACATTACATTGTAATTTTTTGTCTATTAAAAAAATCTTGCTTTTAATTGAGGGTTATCTATTCAATTAATTTCATTTTTTATATAGCAATTTCATTTTTTTAAATTTAATTTAAATTTTAAATTGCCAATTCAACAATTTCTTGTTTGCTTCTTATTTTTTATTCAAATCTTAGAACTAACAGTTAAACAAAAACTTTTATTTAATTATTTGCTTCATTAACAAATCAATTAAAACTATATCCTTAAATAAGATTATTAATTAATAAAATTTTAATGCAAAAGTAGCAAATTCGACCTTTTATTATTTCAATTAACTATTGAAATTTCAAATTATAATTGAATTAAAACTACCATGCCCAGAAAACAAATATTTTCATTTTTGTTGTAGTAATCGAAAAATAAATATTAACAATGTATTTGTTTAATTTTTCAGTACAGCTGTAAAGATACTAGTCCTCTTAGCAAATATGTGATGCACCCATTCTGGAACAAAGTGATTTTAGTAAGTACTTATTAAATCTTAAACTATTATAAGTAGTAGTAATAATTAATAAAATGTAGTCCTCGTTTTTGCTCAGTGAGCATATTCATGTGGTGGGTAACCTTTTGACACGACATGATAAACCGGGATAAATGTATAGGATTCCAATTGTTACTTACTCTGCGAGGACGCCTTGGCTTTCTTATCGCCTCGTCGATAGAGAAGCTTTTAAACTAGGAAAAGCCGCGCCAATCAACCAACCAACGTGGAAATAGTTACATTTGCTGACTACAGCTAATTAATAATAGAAACTAATCGATTGCTGAATTTCAGATCTGTCCAAGATGGATCGCCCCGAATCTGCTGACGTTTACAGGCTTTCTCTTCACCTGCGCCATGCTCCTATTACTCAGCATCTACGATTACGAGTTCTATGCCAATGCCAGAGACAGGCCGGAAGTTTCTCCCTTGCCCAAATGGGTTTTTATGACTTGCTCGATATTCCTGTTTCTTGGATACACCTTAGGTAATGTTACTCATTCTATTCTGATTGTCTAAAGTGTGTATTCAGAAAGAAATGAAGTTTAATTTTCGTTTGATAATAGTTTAAAAGTGAGCACATTATGATAATTTGTATAAATTTAAATTTTAGATGGAATAGATGGCAAACAGGCGCGTCGGACAGGTACCAGTAGTCCACTGGGTGAATTGTTCGATCACGGACTGGACTCCTATACGGCTGCTATAATACCCATGGCGATGTTTTCCATCTTTGGCCGCAGCGACGAGTACAGTATTAACGCTCTGCGGATGTACTTCATAATTTGGAACGTCCTCATCCACTTCTATCTGACCCATTGGGAAAAGTATAATACGGGACTGCTGTTTCTGCCATGGGGTTACGACTTCTCTATGTGGATCACCATATTTACTTTTTTCATTGCCGGGGTGATTATTATTTTTGTTTTTTTCTTTTGAAACAAATTAAGGTTTCAAGTACACTTTTAAAATATTAAAAGAATAGTAATAAATTTTGATAAATCGAGATAAAGTGGAAATCGAACGAAGAAACTTTGAACTATTTAAAATAAACAGGCGGACACGGATTAATAATAATAATACTACTAGAGATACTCAATGAAGGTTTTGTTTTGCAGATTGTGGGTCATGAAGTGTGGCAATTCATCCTGCCGAACGGAATGACCTGTGGCGTCATCTTCGAATTGCTGCTCTACATTTCGTCCTCCTTGGCGAACCTTCCAATGATTGCCTTTAACATGTACACAGCGTACAAGAACAAAACGGGCCACATGCGCTCGCTGGGCGAAGCTCTCAGGCCGCTTTTTGCGGTCTTTGCCTTCTTCGCCATGATGAACCTCTGGGTGTTGGCGTCGCCGTACGTCCTCGAAAAGGATCCCCGGGTTATTTTCGTTATTGTCGGCACGATATTTTCAAATATTTGTGTAAGTATTTGTTTTTTTCTATTATGTTTTTTCTTTCAATGTAGCTTTAAAATATTTTTATTGAAAATTGATTGTTTGTTGTAGTGTCGATTGATTGTGGCCCAAATGAGTAATACGCGTTGTGATTTCTACAATTGGCTGCTAACACCTTGCGCCGTCGTCGTGGCCATTTGTCTGCTCACCGATAACCAGACAGTCCAAATGAGTTCCACCTACGTGCTTTGTGTTATCTCGCTGATTACCCACATTCATTACGGAACCTGCGTGGTAAGAGGGTAGAAACAGAAAAAAATATATATATATTTTTGTGGGATTGTGTGGGAGAGAGATTAATTGGCTTTGCTTTTTCGACTAATTGCTTTTTGTTTTGTTTTTCGATAGGTGCGCGAAATGTGCCGGCACTTCCACATCAAGTGCTTCACCATTACGGCGGATCCGACGCCGCATTCAGATTGACTCGCTGCCGACAACGCTTGAATTTAATTTGAATTTTTGTTCATTTTATTTTCAGGCGTTGTCCCTCGGACGCCACTTTTGTGTTTCTTGTGTTTGTCCCTTTTATTTAATTTTTAGCTGATGCGGTCGGTTTTTTTTTTGTCGAAAGCGATCGGTGGTGTTGCGTCGCCTGAATTCATCAATTGATTGATTGATTGATTGATTGGATTAATTGACTAACGCGCGACGCGATTTAGCGAAATTATCTATTGCGAAATTCACATGTAAGTCAAATCAATAAAACACTAATTGGCGTTCGCAAAAGAGCCACTCGTGTGTTCCTGTTTTTGCGAAACGAATAGTTTGTTTTGTAGTTTGAACTTACCGATTTCTATTGCTCTCTATTTTTTTTTTCTAAATGTTTTTTGGCTGCTATGAGAAATAGCAATATTTGCGTGCGTTATTTCCTGTAAAATTTGGTAAATTTTCAACTTGCTAGTCATCGATAGTGGAGATTATCTGAATTGTTAATGCGCAATGCACGAAATGAGAGGAATTTTTTTTGAAACTTGCCAAATTTGAACAGTTTTTCTATTAGTTTGTAAAAAATGTTTTTTAGTTTATTTTAATTTAAAAGGTCATTAGGGATCTACTAGGAAGTGATCTAATACTACTGTGCCTGAAATGTTTTAGACTATAGGGATTTGAATAGTTTTAAAGGTTGTAATATTTAGCTTTTATTTAATTTCTTCTTCGTTTTTATTTTTATTTTATTAATATTTTTGTTTTAATTTAGTTTGTATATTTTTGGAGGGAATTAGTTGTAAGGATCATTTAGTTTTTCGTGCCATATTGTTTAAACTTCGTAAATTATAAACAAAAATAGTGTATAAATTAACTAAATAATATCATAAACATTCCAAAGATCAATTACATTGTTGATGAACAGAGGTATATTTTGCAATATTAACAATTATGCCCGTTTGGACGTATTTTTGTGCATAATATGTGACCAAAGATTACATAAATAATGTAAATGTTAAAAGAAACGATTCACAGTCATTTATTGTTAAGAATATTGTGTACTCAGTTTAAGACATCACATACTTTTTTAGATTCGGTTTTGTGCGTGTATTTTCTATTGTATTCGGGGTATTATTTTAAGGATGAATAGGCAATTTATATTTATGATTCGATTTAGTTTGTATGGTTCTTTTCCTTAGTTAAGCTTATTAAAGTTTGTTATTTTGTAGAAAATTTCAGGTTTACAGTTTGTTTAATTAAGGGCATTTTATAATGAAAAGCCCCAGTGCACATTTGCGTCACTGTACAATTGCGTATTTTGTCATGTTTGGTCAACAAAAATATCCCATAATGTCTCTTGTCTAAATAAATTTATATTTCAACAAAAATTTGATACAATTTTTATTTATTATAGAATTTTCCCTTCTTTAATTTTGTGCTAATCAATTGAATTTTTCACAGAGAAAAAAATGCTTTAATGATGAAGGTAAGTAATATTAAATATTTAAATTAATCAAAAAAAAAATTAAATAAATGTTAAACAAATTAAATTAAAATTCTAAAGTTTGAACCATGATATAAAAATTAAACAGTGAATTAATTCAAATATCGGCAATTTCTAAGTTTTCCCTTGAAACAATTAAAATTATAATGAAATGAATTTTAATGAAAAACTGAATTTTACCCTAAATGAAAACTAATTTCTTTTAAGCAGAAAGAAAATAAAGAATGTCATAATTATTTAGTATACAATTGTATAAACTGAAATAAGCACTTAAGCTCTTCAAAAATAATTAAATTACAGCATTTAATTCCTAGAAGTATGGGCGGAGAGAGATAGTTATAATAAAAACCTTAGTCACTTTACGTCTTTAGGTTCATAATTAACCAAATAATTAAATAATTAACGGCTTAAAAAATTCAAAAGACATCTTTATTTCGATAAAAACAAAATTAAATAAATAAATTCACATTTTTATAATTGCGGAAATTTTGCTTTCTAAAACAGTAAATTTAATTTCGACTATTGCTTAATTTGTTTATTTAAATTTAAGGAAAAAGTAGGACAAATTTTTGTTGGTAAAACCAGTTTGCGAATTTTTTATTTATGTAATTACAACATCGAACGCATCAAGTACTAAATTATTTGAATTATTTTTTTAAATTACAAAGCGAAAAAAAAAATAAAACCCGGAAAATGATGATTTACAATGTATAAAACGTCAGAGAAAAAATCGAATTATCAAAAAGCAAATAATCATTGTCGACATAAGTAGTTTTGGATGGATTATTTCTAAAAAAAATATGCAAAAAATTAAAGATATGAAATTCCAAAATGCAGTTACCAAGGATACAAAATGAGATATTAAAAATATTTTCATCATTTGCCAAAGTTTAAGTGCACTGACCACTTAACATTATACAAATACATCCGAAAAACCCATAACGGTAGCAAATTAAATAAAAATTAATGAGCACGCACAAACTGAAAACAATCAAATATTTGCCAAAAGTGGCGTAAATAATTAGCCGCACTACTCCTTAGCCCACGTAATTGCCACGAACGTGACTCATTTTGTAATAAGCTGGTGTTTACAAGTGGTAAACAGTAGTCAAGGAAAGTACTCACATAGAACAAGTATAAAATAAATTGGAAGCATGCGGGGTGTTTGGCCAACGAGTTAATTCTTTAAATGGATAATAAGCGCTACTGTTAAAGATCTATCCGAAGAAAAGACCAGTCGCTCCACTTGCGGCAAGTGCAAGTTGGCCATCTAAAGCCATCGCGAGTGAAATAGAAAAAAAAAAACACAGCAGCAATAAAGAGGAACAGAGTGAGTAATCGACAGTGAATCGGCCGTGACTTATTGTGCGAGCAACCTGTCGTCTATTATTGTTGAAAAATCAGTCATGCACCTGGATTCCTTTCGGATTACCTGCTGCTGATGCATTCGGATAGGCAGTGAGCGGTTGGAATGCGGTCCGATCAGTAGACGGCGGCATTCTTGTGCGACAAATTGCGTGAATGAGTGGTCCCACTACAAGAAGTGCGTAAATCGTGCGATCGCGGCTTTTTTTCTTAATTGTTGTGCATTTTAAATTTCCGAAGACCTGTGCAATTCCTCAGTACTCAACATGTTCAACAATCACGGCAGAGGAGTTTTCAGCATTACCGAGGACATGTGTTACGTACGTACATTCAATGCAATTAACGTTAATTGAACTTTTCGTTTCTTTTCTTTTTGTTTTATTGCCTGCCGCGTGCCTTCTTTTTCTCTGAGTTCGTTTGTTTTTTTTTTTTCGATGCTGGCTGGTCTGAAGAATTTTATAAGACAAATAAAAGTAAGAGTTAGAGAAATTACATAAGGATTTTTTTGCATGCATATGTATAAAAAGAAAGCGCTTTTGTAAAAATTCGCCAGTTCTTTTCCAATTCTTTGCTGAGATTCAACTATTTCGCGTAAATCTTTCGTCTTTGATTGTGAATGATGGATTGCCTTTTTGCATCCGTAACAAGTTTGGGTTATTCGAAGTATGCGTTTAGTAAAGTGCAGGTAATTTCCATTTTGGTGTTTTCGTTTTTGGTTTTTCGGTATTGCGTTAGTTAAATTATAGTTGTTGCTGTTGTTTCAATGGCATTTGCAATAATATTTGTTATTTACGGTCCTAGCTTTTAAAGTCTCATTAACCTAGTTACCTTTGCTGTATGTAATTTAACGTTATTAACATTTTATTTGTTTGTCCAATGTCTGTTTTTTGAATTGTTCCAAAACTATGTTAAATTTACATTAGATTAGATAACAAATTTAATTTTTTTGGGTTTGTTTAAATATCGTAAGTACATGAAAATTAGGTATACTTTTTGGATTATTTTTAATGAATTTATAATTCTATTTTCTTTAATTATATCTGGCGTTCTATTTAGAGTTGCATTGCATGGTTACCTTTGCAGAATCTTATGCTTAAATGAGACTCAAAAAAAAAACAACGGGTGACTTTTAGAATTAGTAGGAAAATGTAATTACTGTTTCAAATAGTTATCCAAATTATTTTCCACAATTTTCAAAAATAAAATTTTGTTTCCTAAATGGAAATCATTGTTTAGTATGAGCTTAAAAAATTACTTTTTTTAATTCAACGTTACCATTTTCGTAATTATCTTTGATTATTACCATTAAAAAAAATAGGATACATGATTTGCAGGCTTTAATTTTTTTGATTTTATAAATCTGTGCTATTAACGTAAATAATGCCACCACCTTAATTATTAATTTAATTAATTTGTAATTAAAAGTTTAACTATTTTAATAACTCTCGGTACAGTTACTATGTATACACCTTTCAAAGTTGATATTTAGAAGATAGCAATTGATTTTCAGATATTACAAATGATATTCAGAAAGTACCAATTGATTTTCAGATATTACTAATGATATTCAGAAAGTATCACTTGATTTTCAGAAATAACAAATGATTTTACTATTTATAAAATTCCGAAAATCAATTGCTACTTTCTGAATATCATTTGTAATTTTTAAAAATCAAGTGGTACTTTCGGATTATCCATTGCAATATCTGAAAAGGTGTAGTTCTTTTCTACATAGTAATCTTTGGGTTTCTCATATAGACAACCGTGTATTCTGACAAGTTTTTATATATTAATTCAATTAATCAAGGAAAAAGAAATCAATTTTTCTGTGATAATTGGGAAGCCAGAATCACTGTTTTGTAAACCGGAATATATTTTTCTAAAAATTCTGCTAAACTTTTTAAATTTAGCTTAACTGAATCTCCATTAATAACAAAGATGCCTGCAATTCAACTCAAAATAAGACACCCTGTACATTAAATTTCATTCATTATTTTATTCAATTGCTTGTAGAACTTATGAGATTTTTAAAAATTTTCTGCTAATGTAAGCAAGCAAATTTAAAATTAAATAACAATTTTTAATTATATAAATTTGCACGTAAAAAATAACAAAAAAATTACCATTTACATAACGTGGTGGCCCATTATAATGGATTTACGATGTGTTACATAATTTGTTATTTTTGCCTGAAAGTTAATTAAAACTCGGAGTTTACTTATTATTCGCAAGAGTACAGTAAACCTATAAAGTGGCGGAAGTAATTTTCTTCTTATCTGGAGTATGATTAATCAAATAATACGCTTGTATTATTTTAACAAGAGCATGAGTAATTGTCACCGAGTTGGAATTCACCTCAATCTTATATCGGTGATCCTATAAAAACCGAAAAACCATTAGTAATTTCTTGTTCTAATCAAAAGTGTTAGTCATCTTTTCTGTGCCTATTAATTTATGCAATTCCAAGAAATTTGTGGTCTTTTAATCCGTTTTGTTTACATATACATATATACTTTTTTAAATTTAATTTTGGCCATTTTGTTAGCTCAATTGTTGGCTTTTTATTTGCAAATAAGTGATTTCTTCAAAATATTAATGAACACAAATTACAGAAATTTAATGGTTGAGTTTTGTTTTAAGTTAAAAGTAAATAAAAAATAATCTTGAAAAAGTTAATATTTTTTACAATAATTTACTGAGAAAACAATTTTTATTTAAAGCACGAACCAATATAATTAAAGAATCATTCAGGCAAAAAGACTTTAAATTATTTATAATTAAATCTTGCAGAAAGAAAAAAGGATACCCAGAAATGAAGTCCGTAACAAACAGGCATCTTTAATTAACATAATTCACTCATGCTCTTTACTCGTTCGACATTACATGCATATTTTAAACGAAAACGTCGAAGTGAATTCCCCATACTATTAATGCAACAACATAAAAAAAGAAGAGTTTCGTTTGCGCATTTAAGGCCCCTGAGAATCAATTGTCATAAACGATGGGCATGGAAATTGTATATTCAAGAATGTACTCGACCTTAACGATAATTACATTTTGCGATAAAAACATATCGAAAGTGGTTATACACTATTATGAACATTATCATCCGACTGGTATCTCGTCTGCTGTGTATGTATGTATAGTATGTGATCTCACTAATGAGTGCTTGCTTATGGTTCGCTCGTTCGTTCATCTGGTCTCCTCTTGTCCACTTAAGGGCTTTTTTGTTTTAAAAGCGCGCATTACTTGCTCTATGCTAGGCTAACCCCCATCGAGAGCAATTCGTTTCGCTCCCAAAGCCACTACAAACAGCATCACGGCTAACCAGTTTTAATTTACTTGTTCCTGTCTCTTCTGGATGGACCCCCTTTTTAATTTCCCGCACTCGATGAATGATAATAATGATCGCTTTGCTCGCATTGCCTTTGTAAAACTTGGTCTTGTCGAGTGTAGAGTGCTGAATTTTCGTGCCGCTAAATAATTAAATTAGTACTTTCTTTCCATGTAACATCAGGTGAGAATTTATTGGTTTTCAAAATTTTTAATTTTCTTTCAAATTTATTTCTAAATTTATAAATAAATAAAATATTTAAGAATAGTACTATTTGCTTTGGCGGCAAAAGTTATCTTAAAAATAAAAAGTGAAAAAATCATTATTTGTTAATTGACAAATCAGTCGTTGATAAGAAATTGCAACTTTCGAAACATGACTTGTTCGATTTTTTTATTCGGTGCGAAATTAGTGTGAAGATGTTGCTGAACAGTTTCGGTTGATTGTCCCGTTTAATAAAATATGTGTAAATTGTTTTATTATTGTCGCAGGATAATACGATGATGAGCAAGACGAATTCGCCGTCCGGTAATCGCCCTGATGAGACCACCATTCGACTTAATGATTCCGTTCCGGAACACAGCACTTTTGACTCCAAGGAGTTGGGAAGTTTGGGCGCCAAGTGCAAAAAGTATAAACTACAAACGCATCATATCGTAAATGTTGTCATATTGGCAGCAGGTTAGTGAATTTTTATTTTGCTTTTTGCATTTTATACAGGATTTCATTAAAAAGTTCCAATATAAAATTTTTAAATAATTGAATAATTTATATTTATACATAATTTTTGATAAGTTCTTTCATTTCATTTAACTCATACCAAATAATTAAAAAAAAAAATCAATTAAAAAAAAATGAGCAAACAATTGCGAAGCAATTTTAAAAGCTCCTGTTAAACAAAAACAAACTGTACTCAGTTTTGCCTATCATTTGCTACTGTTAAAAAACAAATCAAGGATATGTTATCTTTAAAATTTAATTCTATTTTAATAATTGCTTGATAACGATTTGAAATGGGATTTTTTTTGTCCAGACACAATAATTTTAATACAAATATGATAAATATATTAGAAAAAAAAGTTATTTCCCAATAATAATCACTTGCTGTGACTTATCGGAATTTTACGGTAAATTTTAAATGTTATTTACGAGTATATTGTACATAATTTTTTTTTCTGAAAAGACAATACGCAAAATTTTTATTACAAATATGTTGCTTCCTCTGTCCCAAATTAAGTAATATATTTCTTTAAAAATCTTTGGTTGATAGTGCATATACAGGGCAATTTCTTCCTTTGTTTTTGTTGTTTGTAATTTTTATATTTGAATTTTTTTTCATTTTGTCCGTTTTTGATCTTTTGTTTTTATTAAATTGAACCAACAATTGCATAGTAATTTTAAATGCTCCTGAAAAAAATACCAAACTCTAATCAGTTTTGCCAAACATTTGCTACTGCTAAAAAAACTAATCAGGGGATCAAAAAATTATTTTCAAGTGGAATGAATTTTTATCTTCATTGATTGAGCTTTCAAATGACTCAATCAATTTGAGAAGTCTGCTATTAAGACTTTCTTCTTAATTTAGTTTTAAACTTTACAGCTGCCCACTCTTATTTTTATTGGTTTTGTAATGTAAAATTTATATTTAAATTAAAAAAATCGTTTAATGTTAGATCCTTTGAGTTTAGTACGATTTGAAGACTTATTTATTATTCAATGAGGATTCAAAATTTGTAATAATATACCGGATGATTAATAAAAAAAAAAAGATAATAGAAAGCATTTCGTGATTCCCAAGAACAGCAATACAATCATTTTAGAAAAAAAAGCATGGGCAGAAATATTCAAATAAAGTGTCTAAAATTAGTATTTTTTTTAATTCCAAATTTTTTTATTATTATTTTTTTAATATTGTTTGGCGCACTTATAATTGTAATACGTCAAATGAAATAACTTTTTAAGGAGTACAATAATTAATTATAAAAAGTATACGATTTCGTATAAATAGCTGCTTAACTTTTTTTATTGAACACCCTGTACAGCCCAAAATAATTTTTAAAAGTAGTTCTCTTGTCTTCTTAGATTTTATAAATAAACAATTTTTTATTGACAACAAATGCATCCAGTATGCATTAAAAAATTAGAAAAAGAAAATATATTTAATATTATTTTTAAATTTTATTAAAATGTGTTCTTAGTGTGAATTAATGTGCCATTACTTAAAAACTTTTAATAGTATTAAAGTATTAATGTAGGCATTTTAGATTAGGCCCGAGAGTAACTTTTCTTTTAAAGGATTTGTTAACTTTTAATTCACATTTAACTTTCCTCGAGGTAAAAAATCTTTACTAAATCTCTTTGAAATTATCAGTAAACACTTTAATATATTTTAGCAATATTTTTACCCAACGAAAAAAAAAAACAATAATTTGTTTGGCAAATTTATTATTAAGAATATTAAAATGAAACCCCCGGAAAAATTAATCATAAAATAAATTAAACATGTCAAGTGAAAGCGAAAGGTCCCCAATGTAATTAACGACCAGTTAAGGAAAGTAAATAATTAAGAAGCCTAAATCTTATGTATCTTATGTAGTATGTAGGGAGCATAAGGCGAAGGGTACAGTATGTACTCGAGCGGCAGTGGGAGTAGAAGTAGGCAAGTAGGTAGTACATATTAAAGAGCGCAATATGTAAAACAATAGTTGCCTATAATTGGGTTGCAATTTACGAGAGAGGAAGCGTGCAGTGAAAGAGCACAAGCAAATTATTTAGGGCTCAATTATTTATTGTTAAGAGCAGTTTAAATAGCGAGCAAGGGGAATTACGACAATGATCCGATGTTTTGCAAGCGCGCACAATAAACGCGTGTTTGAATAAATTATAACGGATCAAGGAGTTTCATAAAGGACCTTCTTTAATGTTCCTTACAAACTACAACCAACAACAACTACACTTTAGCGTGCTTTACCATTACAACACATACAATGTGTTTTGTTTTTATTTTAAGACATTATTATTATTATTTGTTTAAAATAATGCTAGTATTTTTGTTTTTTAATAAAAATTGTAATTTTCTTGAAAAAAAGCGGATTTAAATTGAACATTTAATTTAATTTTTCAATTTCTGTTTTTTAATCAACGGGACTTATCTCATATCATTCGATTCGTTGAAAAATGAAGAATTTAAAAATATCGGTGAGCCAGGGTGGTGCCATTTGAAAAAAATGACATAGCGGAAAAATCAAAATGGCGGTATTATTTAGTAAATAACTCCATTAATAATAATCATAGTAGTGTGCTGTGATTTCTTGACATAACCTTAGGTGATTCTGATTAATTTAAGCCGATTCACGGCCTTTTAGAACCATTTTTAAAAATCCCTTTTTTCGCGACTAAAAAAATAAAAATTAACGGAAAGCATGGTTTTAGACTAAAAATGACCTAACGAATCCAAAAAAGTGAAAAAAAGTTGAGGTTGCCATTTAAAAATGAAAAGTTGAGGTCATTTCCGGTGAAACCGGATTTTACCACTTCCGGTTTAACCGGAAATGACCCCAACTTTCGATTTTTAAATGGCAACCCCTAATTTTTTTCACTTTTTTGGATTCCAAAGTCAATTCTGAGTTCAAAAATATAACT
>JASKGO010002954.1:0-92516 GCA_030556065.1 Holobus sp. GC000080 | reverse complement strand
CAAACAACCCACATCTCCATAAAAGACCGAAAAAAGTAGATAATTTCCGCAAACGATCATCTCCTTATTTTTTTCCAATAATCAAACACATAGTGGTGGAGCGCCAAATGCGCGTCTTGTTCTCTTTGGCCTAGTTTACGTTCGCTTAGGTGCGTTCCAGAGCGCAATTTCCAGCATCCCGAGTGCGGCCACAGAAGAGACGATCGATACAACGTGACCTCGACCGTGAACACCGCACGCGTCTCCCTTTTTTATCTGGAACGACCTGACCTTCCTTCACGTTCCAGCCGCCCTCGTCGACGGGACAAATTGCACCCACACCCACCACAGCTGCGCCAGCCACATCATCATCTCTTAGAATTCCCAGCAGCTCACCAACCCCTAAAACGCATTTATTCCCGTTTCGTTTTTTTTTTTTCGTCCCGCATTACTAACGGCAGCTATTGATCGCCATATTTGTCCGTTTGTTCGAAGACCTCGGAATTACATTCGCAAAGGTCATGGCTTACTCATCCGGAAAATTATCACCAATTAAAGCGATTGACATTGCATTGATGAAAATCGGGTTGGAATTAAATGGGTATGGAATTGAGCGGAAAAATTGGCAGAAAAAGGAGAACAGAATGAATGAGGTGTGCTGTGCTGTGTGGCAATTATTTCTCTGACCTTTCGTTGGCTATTTAAGGGCTTCTTTTCTGCTTGCAGAACGCTCTAATCTTTTTTAATGTTCGTGCAAAGGTTGTCTCTAATGCACAACTTCCTTAATTACAATTTTGTTTAGTGTTGGCAGTGAACTTTTAATTTGATAGCATGTTTAACTTAATTTCCGTTTTGATTTTACTGGAACGTGACTTCTGATTTTTATTTTTTATGAAAATAAACAAAATTAAAAAAAAAATGTTACCCCTGCAGAAATATTTATTTTAATGAAAATAATTAAGAAATAAATTATTATTTTAAAAGTAAGTAATCTAGAAATAAATTACTTTACTGAGAAATAATAATTCAGATAAAAAATAAATTACTAAAAGTGAAATACAATATTTTTTCATGGAAAACTATTCGGAAAAAAATACGAAGAAAAAAACTTTTAAACAAAAGATTGAAAAAAAAGAGAAAATACTAAATACCGAGAATTATCTAAAATCTAAATAGAAATAAATGTAAACAATAACTCAAAAAATGAAAACTAAGTCGTCGGCAATTGTATAAAATTTCATTTCAGTTTTATTGTTTCAAAATTAATGAGTTTCTAAAAGAGCAGACATTGTTCAAATTTAATTATCGTTATTATGTTACAGTTTACCGTAGAAACGGCTTCAAAATTAACATTAATCGTTAAAACTGTCTACAAACACACAAAAAATAACTTTAAAAGTGTTTTAACTAACTTTTCAATTGTCAGAATTTTCAATTTCACAAAAAATTCAATTTGAAATTGCATATATTGTCAATAAAATAATAATTAAGAAATGAAAGAACTATTTTTTACATAAACAAAAGTTTACATTTTAAGTCAGTGAAGTAATAAGTAATAAAGCCAAGGACTAAAAATAATTCTTTTTTTTTATTGGTGTAATAAAACCACAGAGTTAGCAAACAATGAGTTTAATCTAAAAAAAAAAAAAATATATTTTGCATAGCATGGAGAAAATCAGCTAATTAAGAATGTAAAAGTCCAATCAAGTAACATTTTAGTTGCATATTAAAAATGCATTCAAAAAAATAGATTCAAAAAATACATTTAATGAAAAAGAGAGAAAGAATGAGAAACCAATTAAAAAAAAAACAAAAGCTGAAAATGTATCCAATTTAAAAGCAATAAGAAAACTATAAGATAAGTAAACATTTTATGTTTAAATAATGCCTACAATGAATTGACCGATAAGCTGATAACTAAACAAATTGTTTTAACTATTTGACTAATAAAATTTACTACAATTGTTCAAAATTTAAACAGTAAACTTGCTGTTAAAAGTTGAAAACAAATATTACTTATTTATTAAAAAAAAAAAGAATAAAATCAACAAAAAACCAAAGGAAAAAATAAAATATTTATTAATAAAAAATATTACTAAACTGTTCTTTTGATTCTGTTAAATTTTAATTAATAAAAAATGAACAGCCCACAATAAATAAATAAATAAAAAATGAACTAAAAATAAATTAATAGCTATTATTAATTTACACTAATACTCAGTGGTTTTCCATCGCAAACAATTAATCTGAATTCATTTTTAATAACAGTAAGTAATAAGACTTTATTAGGGCTAAAAATAAACGCAACAATGAAATCAATTAATTCAAAGGCGAACAAGAAAGTAAATCAATTGAATGACACTAATAACAAGAGGAAATCAGAAGGAAGCAACCAGTAAAGTTAAAATTAGAAATGCATCTTATGTATTATTGGAGCATGGCGAGTCATTTCACAGATAGATGACTTCCTACACTTTATTTTCAACAAAGCACCACAACTTTGGCCTCCCTGTTTTATACTCTAATACCAAAAGAAATATTATAATTGTCTCAAACAGAAATCATAAAAAAAAAATAATAATGAAAACAACTTAGAAAAGTAAAATAAATTTTATAATATATGATGGAATGGAAGTACAATACTTGCATATGGTTATTAAATTGCAAATTGCAAATTTATGAAAGCGATAAGATTAGATTAGCCAGGCATTGCATAAAAGCCACTTAAAGCCTGTAAAATATTACGCTTCAATATGCATTGAGCGGCGATAACATTTAATTAATACTACCAATATTTTTTGGCAGGGTTAACGTCTCGTGCAGATAATGAAGGTTTGTGACCTCTGACTCTACACTATCGAGCGACTGAAATAAAATCCTACTATACGTTTATATTGCGGGGGTGTCAATGCACCATCCGAACACTTGAAAACCAATTAAATGCCCATTATATTGAAATACTAATAATAATAAGCAAATCGAAATTAAAGCAATGTGAAAAATTTTGTTTGATTTTGTTTTTCAATTGCTGGACTTGTTTTTGCTCTTGCCCGTTAAAAACAATTATGGATTTTCATGGTCAATTGATTTAATTAATTGCATTTTTATCTCGAGGCAATCTATTTTTTTTTTCTTCGTTTAAAACAGAAAATTTTTATAAAAATCTAAAATTTAATTACTAGTCTCAAAAAACAAAGCTCTTTTTTCTTTTTTAAATAAAAAAAAAAGCAATGGGAAAACTAAAAAATAAAAGTTTATTAGTCACATTATTAATTTCAAAGAATTTGCTGCTAATCAAAATTAATAGTTATTTATCAATGATTATAGAAATTTGCGTTTTAAAATATTTATTATTAGTTTATTTATAGACGAGGTGTTTAAAAACAGTTTGTGTAACTTCAACAAAAAATGTGTCACAGTTTATTTATGAACTTTTGTTTGTTTAGTTATTTCAACAATTTGTTTGCAAAATAAATTCTAAATCCAAAGCAGTGCAATTATAATTTACAAAAATAGAAAATGTGAAATTTCAAATAATTCTAAACATTTTTCATCCAACAAAAAAAAAACCGGCAGATAGATTAACAAACAAGAAGAAAGAGCCGAAAAATTTCTAAGCTTCTTCACAGAGGCGATAATTCTTTAAAATGCAAAGTATTTATAAAAGTGGCAATAACTACTAAGCTACTAAGGGAAGAAAAACATTTCTTGAGTTCCTCCAACTGTAAGCCACATGGCATTTAAAATGCATCTCTTAAACTTCTTCTTCCCCTCCTTCTTCTTCATCATGTTTTATATTCATTCAAAAAGCAACTGCCCTTTAGTACTTCCTCTACCATAAAATACTTAAAATTCCCGTTTCGCCTTTACAAACCGAACAGCAGGTTTAATTAAGAGGAAGAAACCGCTGCCATTGAAAAAAAAACTTAATTAAAACGCGAATTAAACAGAGCAAATCGACCAGCAGAGCTTGCCACAAGAAATCCATCATCTTCCGAGCTAATAATCATAATTCCTCCATGTGTTACAGTAATTTCTATTTATTGCTAATTATTCCGTTGCAAAATCGAAAAACTGGTAGAATTCACTAGCGCATTTTTATGGTTTCCATGGCTACAGGTTTTATCGATGATGGGGGATATTTAGTTTGGTCATTCTGGGAAAACCGTTCATCCGACTACTACTAATGTCCAAAGAATTGTTGTTCGTTGTTCTTCGTTCTTCTATTAGCTAAAGGGCAAACAATCACCTAGTGCAGCAACAGGACACTAAAGTGCATTGCGCTTTTTAACGCATTCCAGCCAGAGCACTCAATCACAACAAATATTGTCATAGCAATCAAAACGCATTAAGACTCTCTTTGTTACGTCATCAAAAATGTATAACGATAGGAACAGAGATAAATATACAGTGGTAATAAGTTGTAGTAGTTGTAGATGTAACAAATATAACAAAGCGACTTACCTTTACGTGTTGTTTTTTATTGTTATTGCGTGTAATTATTGGCGGCTCAACTGGTAAATCCGTACATGCTCGCGCTGGATGCACCGACTTGCAATTAGCACTGATTGTTGATTCGGTATCCGGACATCGATCAGAGCACACTTGCATCCATTGCTACGGATGATGTGTAACAATAAAACAACAAACTTAAAGTCCAACAGTGACCATAACAACGTCACGCAGTCAACTCTCGCAATCAACTGTTGCTCTTCTCTTCTGCAGTTCTGCTTCTGTGACAGCGGAGGCCGCCACCTTCTTTGAACATGCGCACTGTTAATGCGCAGCAAATGCCAACCTGTAATTGTTTTTAAATAAACATTTCTTTTGTTTATTATTTATTGTTTTAAAGATTAACAATCAATTGAATTACAAATTTTAAATTATCAACTAATGTACAAATTTATTCTTTACATTAAATTAAATTATTTGAACTCTTTAACAGCGAAATTCTTTGAAAACATAACTTTCAAATAATTTTTTTTTATTCTTAAAGCTATAAGTAACTAATTAAACTTTATTTCTAATAAATTATTAAATTAAATCTGCAATCAATATTTTCGGAAACAATTAATTATTGTTTCCAACTAATCTAGTCAAACCATCCATCAACTGCTCTAACTTTCCGCACATATTTTTAACTGCAAAAAACAATGTTAAGAATTACATTTAAACAAAAAATGGACTACTTACGTTCGCCATTTAGGTCTTTCTCGGAATATTTTTCTTCAGTAGCGACAGTTGTTGGCAGTTGAGGATAATTCAGAGGATTTTCATCAGATTTTATCGATCTTTTGTTCTTTCGTTCAATGCTTCTTCTTACTTTTGCCGGCTTTAGGAAACTGAAAGAATTAGTTTGCGAGCTGCTGGCTTGTGCGACCAAATCGCTGATTTCTTGGCTATCACGCAATCTCCTTTTGCGCAATGAGGATTCACCGGATTTGTTAGTACAGTCCATTTTATCTGCAGAGCAAACTGTATGTTTAGTTATTCATTGATTTCATTGTTTCTTAGAGCAGTTGGATGCCAAATTTCAGTTGCAAATTATATTCGTTACAGATCATAAAAGTTTCACTTACCTGTTTATGTTTTCAGTGTCAGTAATTATGAGAACTGTTAATTTTATGTTAAGATTTAGAATTCTTTTTTAAATACACCGTTAGCGTTGGTAATTTGTTTAATTTGACTGAAAAGTGACGCAAAGCGCTTAGCTTTTTTTTGCTAATGTCAGTTAAGAGCAGTTGCCGATTTTAACCACCAGAGGGCTAAGCTTTAAATTTCAACTGGATTCGCGTTTAAAAATTTTTACTGAGTTTTAAATGGAAATATCTATAAAACTAATAATCCAACCTTTATAATTCTTGCACTAATTGATAGCCAATTTCAACCTCTTTGAAATGAGGGGTGACAGCAATCCAGATACACGGAAATGATAAGATTTTGTGCTAAGCTTTTAAATACATTAAAACGAAATGCGGAAAAAAACTAGTAGAAACTGTTATCATTTTACAAATAAATTAAATTATGTAACAAAAATCAACAAAACATTTTGCTAATTTTTAAAGTGGTTGAAATTAGCTTTCAATTACTGCAAGAATTATAAAGATTGGATAATTAGTCCTGATGATATCTTAAAATTAATTTAAAAATTCAGCAAGTATAAAAGCGCAGCCTAAAAAAAAATTGAAAAACTTAATGAAATAAAAAAAGATTTTTAGTTCTTGTAAATACATTTATTTTATAATTAATTCTTCATTGAAACGAACGTGAAATATAAACTTTACTTTTATATAAAATGAATAAAGAAGATGAAGAATTATCAACAATGTATAATAATAATAAAATTAGAGGCTGTATGTTGGGTTTTTTTGTAATAAATTAACATATCTATGTAGTATCACCGTAGTCTCGATCACCTACGTTAATTCTATCTTGGGCAGCTGTTACGTTAAAGCCAAGAATGCGAGCGTCAACTTTCAACATCTTCGACTTCTTGCACTTTTTGCCCTTTCCCTAAAACAGCGAATAATCGCATAACAAAATTTTTAAACAACAATTACATAAAAAATAAAACAAAAAATTAAATTTCAAATAAAAAAAAAAAAAAAATTAATAAAGAAACCATACCTTGACTTCTTGGAAGTCATTATTACTATGCTGGGTAGAAGGCGTGATTGCGGGAGCAGGCGAACACATATCATCCTTGTGAGCAGTGACTTTCGGCTTGAACAGTCTCCTCTTCTCAAGGAATTGCGTCGCGAACTTCTGAGTGGCAGGTTTGTCGCCCAAATATTCGCGACAATAGTCCCGTACATCTAAGGCAGACTCAATATCCTTCAGGAAGCTCACAAAAGTCGGAACTGCAACACAATTACCAAATTATTAATTGAAAATTTAAAAGAAATCACACTCACTGTCTACTTGAGTGTTCATATTTATGTTCATATTGGCCAAGGTAGTGGTGCACCATTCCGCAAACTCATCCACACTGTTAGTATTTTTGGTATTGCTATTATTGTTGCTATGTTCTTCCTTCTTCTGCTGCTGCTGCTGCTTTGTCGGCTGTTTATTCTGCTGCTGCTGCTGTTGTTGCGGCTGCTTGTTGACAGCCGCCGATTGCTGCTTATTGTTGGTAGTAGCAGCAGCATTTGCAACTTTTTGTTGTTGTTGCTGCTGCTGCTGGACGTTTTTATTCACCTGCTGGCTGTTCTTCTGCGGTACCTGCTGCGGTGGAGCAGGATCATCCCAAAATCCTTACAAGAATTCAATTAAATTTCCGTTAATTAAATAAATAAACACAAACAAAAAAGGCATTTTTAAATACCTGTATTATTAGTCCAAGTCAAACTCTGTCCGCTCCATATGCCTGAGTTAGGAGCAGACAAAGACTCTTTTTCCTTCTGTTGTTGCATAGCTTTTTCATTTGCCTAAAAAAAAATAATTAAAAAGAAAATTTTGTAAATAATCTAGAAAAAAAAAAATTACCTTCAATTTAAGCATTTTTTCTTGTTCTTCGGCTTGAATTTCAGCCAAAGACTTAACGTGGTTCTGCTTGATAGGTTTGTTGGCCCAATTCAGAGTGATTCCTCCGGCTGTCTTCTCCGGAGAGATCTGCTCCTGTTGCTGCATCAGTTGCGCGCGTTGCTGTTGCTGCTGCTGTTGGATCAACAGCATTTCCGATTTCATTTCACGTTCGCGTTTTTGAATCTCGGCCAAACTCAAACCATGGGTGCTCGATGGAGGACTCCACGGTGCCGCCTTGTTCAACATTTTCTGCTGATTGTTGGCCAATTGCTGTTGTCTTATAAACTCCGCTTGTTTTCTTTGTTGTTCTTCGCGCTCCTTTGCGGCCATTCTATGATAATTTAGTTTTTATTAGAAAAAAAATTAGCAAGAAAAAAAGGATAAATTATTAATATTAAATAATTTATACAAACCGTTCCTTTTCTTCTTGCATTTTCTTGAGGGTTTCTGTTTTTTTGCGAGCTTCCTCTTCAGCCTTACGTTGTTCCTTCAGCTTCTTTTTCTCCGCCATTCGTTTCTCATCAGCTTCCTTTTTCGCCTTGTCCAACTCCTTCTTGATCCTCTCTTCATCCTTGCGCCGTTTTTCAGCCTCTAGTTTCTTATCAGCCTCCTGCTTTTTTTGTTCGTTTTTGCGCTTCTCCTCTAGCTCCTTCTTAACCATTTTCTCCTCTTGCTCCCTAAGCTCTTTGACCCTCTTTAAGTCTTTCTTGCTAACAACACCAGGATCCTCCTTGACCATTCTGGCGTCATTAGTAGGACCACCAATTATGGCATCCGTAAGTGACGTCTTTGAATCCGCAAGTAACGGACTCGGGCTCGTCACCGGCAAATCCCACATACTGATCGGTTTATCAACACTGTTCTGCCACTGATTCGTCGTTTGTACTGGCGGCGCTTGCTGTTGCAGCTGCTGCTGTTGTACCATGGGTGCTCCATGTGAATTCCTCTGCCACAATGTATCCATGTCAATACTCTGTTCGAGCGGCATCGGACGTTTACTATGCTGCATGAACTGCAGCAAATTATTGTCCATCTCCATTTTGCCAGCAGTTTTCGGTAAACTGGCCACGGACTGTGGCAAAACCAAAGGCATCACCGTTCCGTTCACCGGTAATCCACCATGGACGGCTTCGTGCTTCAACGGATTATTTGGCTGAGACGGTGGCGGCGCTCCAGTTGGCGGCTGCGGCTGTTGCGGCAAGCGGGCCTGCATGTTCTGCAAGCCGCCCATCTGTTGCACAAGTGCCTGCAACGGATCCAAAGCGCGAGGTTCGTCCAGTAAGGGTGCCCCCATTGGTGGAATCTTCTGTTGCTGCTGCTGCTGCTGCATTTGGCTTAGCACGTGGTGAATCATCGGATTGGTCGGCGGCAGGAAGGAGTCGGGCGGCATCTGGGGCAGTGGCATCATCATAGGCGGTGCACCACCAAGTGCATTCCACGGCTCCCCTTGCCCGAATGAGCGCGCCCGCATTCCTAGTTGCGCTTGCAGCAACTGCTGCTGGTAACCGGCCATCTCTTCCGGTAGCTTCACAGGCAATTTTATGGACGACTGGAATGGATTGCCCTTGCACAAAGAGACCAGCTCGCCCAGACTGTAAAAGCTGTCGTCGAAGTGGCGACGCACTAGAAGAGACATGGAGAAGTAGCCGGCCTTGTACCATTCAGCCATCTCGGCACTGGCGAACGGTCCTTGCAAGTCGCCTTGTGGGTCCTGATAGAACCACTTATCCTGCGCCAACAAAGCAGCCGCTGGAGGCGTTATACCGTTCACTAAATGTACCGAAGGATTCGACTGAGTAGGTGCAGGTACCTCTTCTTCCACCACCAATTTGGACACGAAATCTTCTTGCAGCTTTTCAAAGTCCTCCTCTACTGCGACACGACTTCCACTGCTCTCCGACAATTGTGATGGCATTTGCAGTACTTGTTTTTCCTCCATTTTATTCGCTCTAACGTCATCCACCTTAGCATCTGCTAGGTGATCTTCTTTTGCATGATGTATTTTATCTATGGCATCGGTCGGACAGGCTTTGGGGACTTTGTCGGTCATATTGTCGAACGACTTGCTCATTTCCAATTTCGCCGGTGACTCTCTGGCACTGCTAATAATACCAACATCCACGTCGTGGATGACTTTCTTGGCCTCTGGTGGCTTATTGAGCTGCAAGGCCGATTTGGAGGTGGCCAGCGGAGGGTGCGAAGAAGGCTTTATGTTTTGCTGCGAAGCGGACTTCTGTAATAAGCTCGCTTCGCGGCGCGCCTCCAATTCTTCATCCGAGCCATGGAAGGCCCCGGATGAATCGAAGGTGCCGCCGCCCTCTCCCAAGTTCTCCGTGGCCCATTCCGGCAGATGATCCTCGTGTTCCCACAAGCGACGCGGTTGCCGCTGCGACCCTTCCGGCCATGCCCGTTTTTCAACGGGACGCTCGTCGTCGCCTTCACGCCAACTCGAAGATCTTCCCCATTTGCCACCCTCGGATGATCCGATAGACCCACCGCCGCGGCCCGGATGATGGCTCGAACGCCAGCCATCGTCTTCGTCGCCACGAGAAGTTCTTCGCCAATTCTCGACGCTTCTATTGTAACTACAACAATTTTTTGTTTATTGTTTAAATAGAACTTCAAGCATTTAGTAACATTTTTGTTTGAAAATTCAAAATAGGGACTTCAAAAACAGTCTGGCATTTGTTTAGGAAAGAAAATTAAAGAACAATACTATTCAAACAATAAAAAAAAACATTTGAGTGAAATAATAAATACCTGAAGTCCTTACGCGCGTTCCAATCGGTCTGTTCGTTGCCAACGCCACCCCAACCGCCTCCGCTCTCATAGCCGATACCTCGGAATAAAGGCTGATAGCCCCCTCTGCCGCCCCTAGCACTTCTTCCGCCCCTTTCGCCCGAATTGGCTGCTCCGCGACCGCCTCTGGTTGCAGTGCCTACACTTGGGCCCCTTGAAGACCATTGTCTCTCCTCTTCGTTGACCGGCAATAGAGCTAGTGGCGGCAGAACGATTTCTGAATAAAGCGGAGGAAATAGGGAAAGGGATTCAGGTGCTGGCAAACTTTTGTCAAACAGTGCCAGCATTTCCTCTCTCCCATAACTAAAAGTGTTTTATGAATAAAAAGGGTGTTGTTAATGAGAGCAAGCACACGGCAATACCGATGTTCAGCTAGTTGATATCGCGTCCCACCAGTGGTAGTCCCCTCAGAGGAGAGATTTCTTAACCATTCTGGTCCAAAATTCATTGAATCTGTCATACTGTTGCAACTACAAAGAAACCAACGTTAATGCTGACCACACTAAACTCAATCAATGGAATGGAGATTAGATGAATTTCCAATTCACTATAGCAAACTACTTTGTCTATTTTCAGGCGGGGGAGTTCGTTAGTCACATTAGGTCTTTGTAGAAATGTGCTTTTGCTTCGGGTTATTTTTCGTCTCTATGAACGAACGAACGGCATATTTTCTCGTTTCGGATACTCGCCAAGATTATTACCACAGGGGAAATCGTTAATTGTTTAGTACAAAGTCACCTCCTGGTTTTGCTGGGGTTCTACTTTAAGCGTTAATATGTTTCTTGAGACACGTATTACCTTATTTCGTTTTAGCACAATAGTTGGATCAACAACAATGGCTGATTTCCAAAATTATAATAAAGTATGGAAGATAGAGCGACCAGATGAAGCGCATGCGTCACGCAACTAGGAATGTATTCCCGTATTTGTCAATGGAATGCCAACTTTTTAAACTCTTTAAAATATTTAATTAGCTCAGTAAATTTAGTCGGATGTAACACAAAAAAAAATCACAAATAAATCGTTGATATTATATCAAGAGTAGAATCCATCAAGCTGTTTCAAACGAAAGAAAAACCGAACATCTTTAACAGTGAACCACAAGGAAAATTAATAAATTATGCATAAAATACTTCCAATTAATAAACTTTCATTATTAAATAATTAATTCAAATTAGGTTAAAATAGAATAAAACAATTGAAAAAAAAAGAGTTCAAATCCGGCTTTGTAGTGGCGCTCAGCGTGAAAACTCGAAACTAAAATAACCGGAAGCCAATCGGCGGCCATTTCCCTCTTTTGTGTCAAAGTTGTTGCCACAGCAAGGTATTTATAAAAATTTGCAATTTCTTTAAATAATACTCAAAATTCTAACGAAAAAAAACAACTAATCTTAAAAATTAACTCATTAACTATAAAATTCATTAAATTATTAGAGGTTTTTAGCGTTATAAAAGCCCCAAAACCGAAATAATTCTTCCTAACCTTACAGATTCAACACATGTGGCTTGAAATCTAAACGAATTTTTGTATTTTAGGTAGACGAAAATGACGAATTCAAAGGGTTACCGTCGTTGCACCAGAGACATGTTCTCTCGCAAATTCCGCAAGCGCGGTGTCATCCCTTTGTCCACTTATATGCGCACCTACAAAGTGGGTGATATTGTAGATGTGAAAGGAAATGGTGCTGTTCAAAAGGGCATGCCCTACAAGGCTTACCACGGCAAGACAGGACGTGTCTTCAATGTGACTGCTCACGCTTTGGGCGTTATCGTGAACAAGAGGGTCCGCGGACGCATCATTCCCAAGAGAATCAATTTGCGCATTGAGCATGTGAATCACTCCAAGTGTCGCCAGGACTTCTTGCAGAGAGTCAAGCAGAACGAAAAATTGCGCAAGGAGGCCAAGGAACAGAAGAAAGATATCAATCTGAAGAGGCAACCTGCACAACCTAGGCCTGCACACATTGTCAGTGGCAAGGAGAAGCCAGTGCTGCTTGCTCCAATTCCTTATGAATTTATTGCTTAAGGAACTAATTCTGTAGATGTTAAAAAAATAATAATAAAATATTTCTAAAAATTTGTGCATTTTCTTGTAATTTTTACATTTTCAGGAGGTTTTACTTTTTAATGGAAAGCAATTCAGATGAATAAACTTTTATTGTTGATTTTTATCAAAAAAAATAATAATTAGACAATTAAAAACTAAATTTATAAAATACCCAATTGCTTTTCAACCATAGCATGAGGCATCCCCATGGTTTCAGGGAACTCTCCACAATTGAAAATATCCTCTGGGGCCATTTCAATGTCTCTTCCAGTAAGGCTATCCAGCATAACATTGTGTGAGTGCAAAAAGGGCAAATGACCCACTTTCTTAGCAGCTGACAATTCCATGTTCAATCTTAGTGGAGCATGCAAACCCTGTGTATTCCTCAGGATAACATGATTCAGCTGTTGTTTATTCTTGTGGTACTAAAGCAAAGATAGACAAAATTAGGCAATGAATTATTTTCACATACCACTTAAATTACATTTCGTTCAGACTGTATAAGGGGGTGATCAATATAGCCCTTAGTTGCTTGATGAGCCAGACCAGTGAGCATCAAATTGGGAAGCTCATAGTTTGAACTAGAAGACTCCAAACTTCCCGAAGGCAATTCTGGCTTGGGCTTCACTGATGGCAATTGAAAACTCTGAAATTTATCATTAATTATATTAAGGACTTAACATTAAAGAGTTTTCCTTACCATTTTCGTAGTTTAATTAAGTAATTCTTCGTTAATTACCAAATTATCGGCACCGCAAAAATTAGCGACTAATGCTGGGCAAACATAAATATGCCTTATAATTGTCTTTGACAGTCAGCTCTCTGTCACTCTCTGTCCAAAATTTTGTCAAAAACAAAACATAACCTCACTTATAAGTGAAACAAAACAAATGGAAACAAAAGATAAGCGAAAAAATATTAAAAACAAATTAAGAAATAAAATGGAAGAAAATGAACCTACGTCTCAAGAACCAGACTCAACACCAAAATGTACGAAGCAAGATTCGGAAAATTGGGACGACACATCTGAAAGTGAAGCAGAAAACACCACACAGCCTTCAAAACCACAAAATGTAAGTTTACTAAAATAATACAAACGCAATTATTTCAGCAGCAATATAATTAATTAAAAAACTTGCTGTAGATTTCAGCAGGAGCTGTGAAACTCCGCAGTTGGTTAAATCAATCATTGAGAATTGAAATGACTGACAAGAGAGTCCTCGTGGGAATATTCCAGTGCACTGATAGAGATGCCAACATCATTTTGAGTTCCTGCTGTGAATACCTTGAGGGAGAAGTGGGTTCAAATGAAGAGCCCAGAATGCTGGGTCTTATAATGGTGCCAGGAAAGCACATAATAAGTATATCAATAGACCAAATGGGAGCTGCATTATCTGCCACAGAGACAGAATTAACTTCAAGCACTGAACCCTTAGTTGTTTAGTAATTTATTCTAGTTTTGCAATAAATACCTTCAAAGAAGCATACAGCTTGTAAGTAATTTTAGTTCCTTGTATTAGAGATGTACAGATCAACCGGAAATATCTTTGCAAAAATCCTCTTTGTTGAATACTTTGCTTTGCTTGGAATAATAGCCATTTATATCTAACCTAAGAAACAGAAAACAAATTATTATTAATAAAAAAATAATTGTAATAAATTTGCAATTTGTACAAACAGAAATATATTTACTTCAGTCTCATTAAGTCATTATTATCAACTACTTGCGGCGCATGCATTTGTTACAACATTTCTATAAGATTTCCTATGTCTTTAAGAGCTCCTTGCGAGAACAGCGAAGCCATTCTAGAAGGAAACAATATTCATGCAGGGTCGTTAGTCATTTTAGAAGGCAATAGAAAAGAAATTATCAAAAAAAAGTACCTGTATAACAAATTAAAAAGCCGATCGTGGTCTCCTTCGTCTCTGCTCAAATTATTGATCTGATCCAGCAATTTCATCAGAGCAGCTGTGAAATCCATGTCCATTGTGTTGATTTTCTCTTCGAAACTTTGCACTTGAACTGAATCCTCATTTCTTTCCTCCAATTGTTCCGCCTGTTAAAAAAATATAAAAAAAGCAAATAAATTAAGTTTATTAATATTTTTTAAAAGCATGCAGGACACTAGACGAACACTAGACGCATTTTTTTTAGAGATTTAATAATGCTACATGCATAGAGTTACGGAGCAGCATTTCATTCCACTAGAAAAGAAAACTAGGGGTACCCTTTTTTTTCTCTTTTAAGAATACCTGCGTGAATGACTCGTAGAACGAATTAGGCAATGAGCCTAATTCGGCTTCCACAAAATACCTTTGGCTGAGCTGAATAAATAAATTATTATTGTTGTAATTAATACTGTGGGTGCACTTAATGAATAAGTGTTAGAAGTTTGTGATTTTTCATTAGATGCCCAAAAGAATCTTCGCAAAAAACTTTTTTAAATTAATTTCTTTTGAATATTATTAAAAATAAATTAGATAATTTAAAAATTGATTTTTTTGGACACCAATTAATTTTTTTTAAAAGGAAATAGTAAAAATTACCTGCATAAATTTACAAAATTCCACGCAGATTCCCAACAATTTTAAAACGATATCCAAAAGGGCAGGAATGGTGAGCATGCAGTCCTTCAGACACGAATTTAGGAAATCATTGTGGCAACTCAATACTTCATCCACATTGGTCACCTAAAACAATTTACAAAGTATATTTTATATTTTGAGTTATTAAAAAATAGAAATAAAATTAAGCAAAAATAAAACAAGTTTTAAATTATTTAAAACAAAGCAAAAAAACAAGAAAAAAATTAATAAGAAAAAACAATAAATACCTTGGCCATCCTTTGTAAGAAGACACACCAATGCGGCTCAATGACTTCCACCATCATATGGTACTCTAAGTTCTGCACGCAATGCAACATGCGCTGCCTTAGGGTGAAAGCAGCCCTATATTGAATAGCAGTCTTCAGCGGGAACTTCTTGGCCACCTTATTAGCCCGCCACACTTGCCCAATCATCCTTTCCACGTACTTGCAATACAGCAAATGCCTGAAGATCATCTGATAGCAAGCGAAAGAATTCCGATCCAGGATGAGCGATATGGGCCAGTGCACTTCGTAGCTGAAACTAAACGATTCGATCACCGACAACTGTTCGCGCTTCTTCAGCCCTTTGTAGTTCTGCTCCTCGTACGTTTGTATCATCAGAATCTTGAACATTTGGAAGCGCAAATCATATGGCAATAATTCGGTGCGTAAATCGTCCTTGTAAGGATCGTTCACGGCACTTGTAATACGCAATGCCAAATCCAATAGAGAATCTAGACGGGCATGCGATACATCTGCCACATCCTTATTCAATTCCTTCTCGTACAAGTAGAGGAATGTAACGATAAAGTCGCCTTGGTCAAGAAGGAAATAATGCTTTACCGAACGCAGTCTTCCCAATAAATCTTGTTCTTTCAGCAGCAAATCGAGCAGTGTTTGACTGGCAAATTTGTATGCTTGCTCAATGGAATCTATGTAATGTTTTTCTTCTTTTTTGTATTCGATCAGTTGTACTTTATTGTTGAGCGGTTTTCCGCATTGACGAATCACGTTCAGGTATTTGCCAGCTCGGAGGATGATGTCCGAAACTGGTTCTAGGAATTTCGGGATGCGATCGCGGCGAATTGTGTATTTTTTGTCCCAATAATCGGCGGAATAATCCACCGGCATTTCTTCTTTTTGTATCACTTCGTTGTCCTCCACCAAAAACTACACAGAAAATCATTGTTTCTTTTTTATATTCATGAAGAGCATTTTCTCAGCCCGTTTGTGAGTAAATTCTACAGTTTAAAAATAGAGATTCAATTACAATTCACTAAAAACAAATATTTCATTTTACAAATAGTTTTCTTGGATTTTTTTTTTTAGTAAATTCGGGAATCAGAAGATTTTTGTAAATTGATATAAGTAAAGCGTAAAATTCTGCCCATTAAACCGAATCTCTATCTTAAAAATTGTAAAAGTTATCCATATATAACTAAAAATAGAAAGAAAAGAAGATCAGAGAACAAAAACTGCGAACCTCGTGAATTGGATCAGAAATGATTCCTTTGTAAATCCACATTCCTAGCATCTTCATATAAGGAACACAAGCAGCTTGCATCAATTCGACACACAAATCCTGAGATTTCACATCACCGATGTATCCGGCGATGTTATCGTGTAGCAAACTGAGTACTTTTCCTCCACTTGATCCGGATTTGTTAATTGTTATGGCAATATTGCTGACTACACCCAAAGCGTGCAAATTTTTCTGCACGTAATACCACATTTTTACCATATCGAGATTTCCATTGCGATGTTCCGTTTCCAGTTTGGCAATGAATAACTTTTAAAATATAAAATAACAAATAACTATAAATAATTTAATAAGTAAGTTTCTACTTACCAAATAATCAACAATTATTTTGGACATGCATTCAGCCAGCGCATTATTGATTTGTCCAAACTCGAAACGCATTTTTTCCTCGATAAATCTCTGCACCATTGAATAATGGGCAGCCAAAGGTAGAATCTGCTTTACTAAATCCCTCAAAGAAGGATCTATTGTATCGTTTAAAACAAACTCTCTTTGATCGTATGGATCCTTTAATTCTTTGGCTTCAATATAATTTCCTGGCAAACCTTAAAAAGAAAGCAAGAAAAATGTTTTTAAAATTTTAAACTTTCCTAAAACGGAATTTATTTTTGACTTTTCCAAGTTATTATAAGATAGTTATTTATTAAAGACAACTTACCCATAAGTACATTAAGCACATCTTCAACGATCATATTTTCTTGGGAATTCACAGGAACTGTGCCGATTTGTTGACTCAAATTAATGGAACTTCTGGAGAAGTCCCACGACATACTAGGTCGTCTCTGTACCCATGAATTAACCGATGGAGTATTCGGCAAAGCTAAATACCCTTGATCCAGAATTTTTCCAAATCCATTGCTATTTGAATGTTTTTTTGATGTTACAG
The DNA here is from genome assembly GCA_030556065.1 of Holobus sp. GC000080. NCBI lineage: Eukaryota > Metazoa > Arthropoda > Insecta > Coleoptera > Staphylinidae > Holobus > Holobus sp. GC000080. The sequence continues at coordinate 75,153 of JASKGO010002954.1, read as the reverse complement.
ATTTTAATTTTGTCTTTACCTAAAATACAAATACAAAGAAAAACATGTAAATATTTTTAAAAGGTTGTTAAAAAATAAATGAAAAATAAATACCTCTGATAAATTAGCTTTAGTAATTAATGCATTGCTAGTGCTTGGTGATGTTTCTGATCTTCGAGCTGTCTCATAAAGAAAATTCTTCAAATTACTGTCTTGAGATATTTTATGAATAAGCTCTACATATTGTTCCAGACAATCAACACTAAATTAACACAATCAAAAGATCATTATTATATTTTTCTTGAAACTATCAGCTTACTTTTTCTGCTTCAAATCTTCATATTTAGAAGTAAATGCTTGAGGATTTTGCGAACAGTCTAATAATTGTTGTATATGATTCTGCATAGACATATAGGAATTCTGTGATGTTAGACCGCTGTTGGAATCAATTGCTTTCTGTAAGTATTCTACATATTCTTCAGGACTGCCCTTTTTTCTAAAAATCAACAGGAATGTAAACAATGAAATATTTTTTTTAGTTATGTTCTACTTGAATGCTTCCAGTAGTTCGCAAATTAGATGATGCAGCTTAAACTCACTCATTGTTGTACACTGTGCTCACAATTTAATTATTTTATTGGATTATTTTGCAGTTTAAATTATAATTTTTGTTGAAATTGATGTTAATCAACTTACTTCAGCATTTCAGGTTAGGTAGACAGTAAATTTTTAAATTAAATGATTTCATTTAGATGGCGCTACAAGTAAATTCAAATAATTCAAAAGAATTTATTTCTAACGAAAAGAAACTGCAAAATTATAAATTATAGATAAATTAAGGAATTATGATGAATAAATTATTAATTAGTTTAATGCTTCAACAAGCTGTTTATGCAAATCATTCATAATATGATTCATTTCAGGCCTTAAAGCTAAATTGAGATATTCTTGAGGATCAATTTTATGCAAATACAATTCTTTGGCATAAACATTAGACCAGTTTCTGGAAAAATCTAAATGATTAAATCCTATCCATTCAGTGTAGCGAAAATCGGGCGATCTCAGAGAATATCCCATTATTTTAATTTCTTTTAACTTTGGTTTATCACTATTTGGTTTCTCTTCGGGATAAACTTGCGGTCTTGGATATTGAGAAATTGCCACAGCATCTGATTTCTAAGTGGGGGAAATAAAATATTAAAATCTCAATCAATTTAAATTTAATATTGAAAAGAAAATGTATTTTTACCTCACAATTTTCTTTTTGAACAAGATCAACCATATGATTTACTAAACTTCTTCCTTCTGTGCACAACTTTTGATTCTTTTTGTTGCATTTGCATTTTTCTAAAGATTTCGATACGGCTGATAAATCAACCAGAGTTGGAAATAAATCTAGTAATTGAACCATTTCCGTGGAAACTTTTCCTTTGGGTGATAAATTCGGCACGTGAAATATCAATGGTACTTTTGTTGCTACATCAAAGTTGCTGTATTTTGAAAATTCGCCATGCTCTCCCAATGATACTCCTATTTTTTACATTTATAATAAGTTAAAATTTATTAAAAATTTAATAGAAAAAAAAAAAATAGTAAAATAAAAAAATGAAAAAAAAAAAATACAAACCGTGATCTCCAAGAAGAACAACAATGGTATTATCCAAATTTACTTCTTGTAGAAGTTGTCCAATTAAGTCATCCACATAGGACACAGCAGCAGCATAACTTTGAATAATAAGGCTTAAATATTCAACGGGCATTACACCAAACGGAAACGGAATGTCTAGATTTTTAATATCATCTCTTTCTCTTAAATCATTCCACGGATTCCAAGCAACTGTAGGCATCATCGGCGGTCTGATAATATTTATCGGAATTTTTACTTCATCTAGCGGATGAAATTCTAAAAAAACAACGGATAATATATTGAGGTATTCTTCAGGAACTGCAATACTTAAAAATTTACGTGGAAACTTTAGCGGAATATGCGGTTTTTGAAATCCAACACTCAAAAAGTAAGGTTTTAAACTGTTCCGAGCATTTTTCAAAAACTTTTTGGCTTCTTGAAGACATTCAATATCCGGTAAAGTTCCACCTGGTTGATCAGCAACTCTTACAGGGCACACATAATTTGTTCCTTTGTTGCCCTTTGCATCAATACAAACTTTGGAATTTTTGTACTTCTGGGTAACTGGATGGAACGGTTTCAAAGACCAACTGTATGGATAATCATCAGTGAAATTAGAGGAAATTCCCGGATGAAAAACTTTCCCAATGGAATGAGTTGTGTAACCATTTTCTTTAAAATGTTGCGGCAAAGTGGTGAAATTACCCACAAAGTGTCTCCAGTAATTGTAAAAGTCATATAAATGAAGGGTGTCGGGTCTTCGACTTGTTAAAAATGAATTACGACTAGGAGCACATAAGGCTTGCTGCAAAAGCTGCAAATTAATTGAGTAATTGGGAATATTATTGCGACTTACTTGAGCAAAAGCATTCTTAAAGACAAAACTAGATTTTCCTAAATTATCAATATTTGGTGTATATGCATTGGAATCATTGTAAATTCCTAATGCAGGTCTTAAATCGTCAACAATAATCAGAAGTATATTGGGCCGAAGGGCTATTGTTAAATTTACACATAATATGGCACTTATTATTATTGTAAAATGCATTTTTAAAATTACATTTCGAATTTAACTTTTGTTTTTAATTATTTTCTAATTTATGAATCTAACCATTAAATTTAAAGTGTTTGATGGGTTGCAAGTCTTATTATTAAAATATATTTATTAATAACTTTATTGAAATGTAGAAATAACAGAAGAAAAAGGGCACTAGAAACATTTTCACTTGTCGAAGCAGCATCTTCGAGCACTAAAAAAATTTTTTCCTTAGTATTATGAAAAAAAACACTTTTAGAAAAGAAACTTATAAATCTAATTTAATAAAGATAAATGCAAACCACTTTTATTTTGTTTTCTTGCATTTTAAGTCGTGTTCATGACTTTTAAATTTCTTAAACCATGCACATTTTTAGAAGCCCACCATTTTTTTAAATATGAATGCAAAAATTTAAAAACTTGCTGGATATAAATTCAATTATTCTGCTTTTTGTTCCAATGATTTTTTCCACTGTAAGTCTTCTGCAATAATTACAGGAGAATTTAAAAAAAATGTTAAATTTTACTCACTTTAGCCAGTGTCGGAAAAACTATGTTTCCATGTAAAAATAGTAATTTTTAAAAATTATTCTGTTAATATCTCATAAAACAAATAAGTACCTTTTTAATTCAAAATTTTTGAGACGATATTCTTTAAGATATTAATTATTAAAAATTTAAGAAAACTTTTTTAACTTTAAAGGTTAGGAATGCTGAGCCCTTATAGGTACTCTCAAAACGGGTACCTATGAATTCTGTAGCCTCAAACCGGGTATTTCATAGAAATAAATTATATTTTTTATTAAAAAAAAAAAAAAAAAAAAAAACCTGCAAATGCTGTTAACGGAAGAAAATTTAAATTTTTAATAAGAAAGAAGCAAAAAACAGTTAAACAACTTTCAAAACCTTTATCTAACTAAATTATTCCATAAATTGCAAATTATTAAATTTGAATATTCTTCAAAAAACAAATAACGAAACAACAACTTATTATCAATAAATAAAAGTAGCAATAGTTGCATATAAACTTCCATAGCTTTTATATTTATCAAAATAATTTGCATAAAACGGTAATAAAACTAATTAAATGTTGCATTTGTAATTAACATTTTAAATTAACTAGTTTCTAAAACCTGATTTTTTTAATAGCAAAGATTTACCAAGGATAAAAGACAATACTTTTTCATATTACTTGTAGACAACTTTAATGTATTGTAAATGTACTTTTTTTCCATGAAAGTGCGCGCTTAATTGTAAAAGTTTCCGAAGAGCGAAGGGCCCAAAAGCGCTCCGGCAAAAGTTGAACTGGTTTGAATGCAGTTCGGTTGGATAATTAAATTTAATAAAAAGGGAAAATTATAGAAAGGCAACGGCAGCCGTTAGCGTTTCGTCGGCGTTTGCGAAGGTGAGAGGAAGGTGATACACATTTTAGTACATTTCTTATGTGCAGTTTTAGCCACTGGCTCTGTCCGCACGCCAAGAAGTAAAAACGTCCATTCCCACTCGCGCGATTGTCGCTCAGTGAGTTAAACTTTAGCGGGAGATATGAAAATGCGTGAAATCTAAAGAAACGTTTTATCAGTTTTAGTCGACGTTGTGACGCGAATTCGCTCGTTTTGAATCCTCGAAAGACAGGAAAAGACAGGACAGACATTAAGCGAAAGTAAAAGTACCTATTTGATACGCAGAGAAAAGTTGCCGCTAATTGGTTTTCCTCCTTTGATCGGTTTCAATTCCGTTTCCCGCTGATAAAAAACATGTTCGTGCATTTTATCGACAGTTGATTGAGTGATTTAAAAAAAAATATTTTGTTTTATTTGCTATTTTAAACAGTTAAGATTTACATTAAGCGAAAAAAGGGTAAGTTTTAAAATTTTTCCCCATTTCTTTCTTTTAGCAATAAGTAATTAATTAAATTTTCAATTAATCAAATGTTTTTTTTATTTTATTTTACTTTGCAAAAATATAAATTTGTTAAATCTTTTGTCAAAAAAAAAAAAAAAATTCACAGAAAGCTTGCAAAATAAATAATATATAAAAATTAAAAAATGCCTAGGCTTATTGTTTAAACTTTTCTTTACTGTATACGCTATTCGCCATTAATTTAATGAGTTTGCCAAGAGTAAAATTGCAACTAAATGAAAAACAATAAAATTGTTTAAATTGTTTCTCTTTCTGTCAATAGAAAAGAATCATTAAGCATGAATTTTAAAAAATACATTTTTTTCTTGTAGTTACAATAAACGATTCTTATGCAATCAAAAAAAAAAAGGAAAAGAAAAAAATAAATTAAAGAAAGATAGATTTGATGTTAGTTTTGATATTTAATTATACAATTTGTCCATATTTTGCATAATAATTTTTAGTTAAACAAACTTTTCTAAAATGCAACATTCCAATATAGCTTTTAAAACATATAATTCTCATATACTTTCTGTTTTGTTTTATGTATATTTAAATATGTGATTAACTAAAAATCGGACTATATTACGCAAGCAGAAAATTAGAAATTACACCGTCAGCTATACTTTTAATACATGGTTTTTTTTTTTCGAAAAGTTCACTTGATGTGTTCAGTGTTGGTGTTCTAAATTCTTCATAATTTTATTAACATATTTTTTTTGGTACTTTTAAATTCCAATACAAGGCTTTTTATTGTACTATTGTAATAAAAAATGCAAAATTTATTTAGTAACATTTTTTATTTTGCTAGTTATCTGTAATGGTATATTTTTAAGTATTTTATAGTAAATTTTGTAAATTGCTGTAAAAGTTTTATTGATATTTGATTTGAATAAATGTATTTTTTTACTTGTTTATAGCATTATTATGCAAATAAGAAAAAAAAATCACTAATCTTAATTTATATCTTAATAACATCTTTTGAATAGTTAGTAGTAAAAGAATATATTGCAAAATTAAAAATTAAGAGTAATAAAAACAGCTGTACTAATTCTTTCAATCTCAATTTATAATTAAAATGTTAAGTTTACAAAAGGCATAGTTATTTAATTAATTTATAAGTTACTTTTCATTGGCAGAAACTGTAAAATAATTATTTATTAAAAAAAATAGCAAATCAATTTCACGAGAATTAATTTTCAATTAAAACAGAATTATTTTTATTACTAAATCGAAACATGAATTTATTAATAGTAAAATATAAAATGTATTAAAAAGCACATTTCTAACTATTAAAATATTTATAAATAATAGTTTCCTTTCAATGATTTTAAATGATGAAAACTTTTTAAACTAAATGAGAAAAAAAAGGAAGAAAATGCTTCAAAAATTTTATGAATTTATCAGAACAAATTATAATGGTGAAAATTATAAACAAAAGTGTTATATTTTTACTTTAAACAAGCAATAAAAAATATTATGCATCAAAATAATTAATAATTGCGAAATAATAAAACTTCCTTGGCAAACTACTGAATGGAAAAAGCAGATGCATCAAGCAATAATTAAGTGAAGTAATAATTAGATAAAGCGTTCTTATTACTCCTTAATTAGCAATAACAAAGTGAAGAAAATTGCACTTGCTTGTCTTAATTATAACATAATATAAATAAAACAATAACCTTTTTTTACCACTAACATAATTTTAATTTTTTCTCCTCTAAATTTTCAGAATAAGACGACTTTTACAAAATGGAAAACATTTGATTGCGTCAAATAAAGCCCGGAAAAATCGTCGTTAAGAGTTCGCATGAAATTTACACATTCAAAACATGTGGTTCAAAACCAGGACATTAACTTTTCTACTCTTTATCCTCGTCCTCTTCGCTTCAGGGGTTCTTTCAGTCGAACGTTCTAGACCGGTGAGTTTCCAGTTTCCACCGAATGAAAAATCATTTTAAGTTTTATATGAACAGAGCAAAAAAAAAAAACATCAATGCATATAATATAAGGAAACATAACTAATAAATATTATAATAATAAAATACCTGTTGGCAATTATAGCGACTAATTAATTCAGGCATCGATTTCTCCTAATATGGTTTAATAAGTAGCGAATTTTCGCTGTATATTTGAACATTATGTGTGTGCGTAAATAAGCAAATGATTTCCTGGTCGCGCGCGTTTCCTATGCAGTTTCTAATTTAATTACAGGCACACATTAATTATTATCGCCTGGGCTACATTAATTATTCCCATTGAATAGTTTAATCGTATTATTACCATTCCAGCTAGTTCCCCATTCTATGCTATACCTACGTAACAACTATGTGCAAATTACTTTAATGCGGTGTAAGCACGCCGTTCGGTTTTTCTTTAAAAAAAAAAGAAGAAAGAATAAAAAACAGAAGAAAAAATTGCAGTTGGCGCAAGTGAAATCGAATCAATTAATTTAAAATTACTTGCTGGTTCTTTAGGTGTCTTTCTGTTTGCTCGTTTGATGGAAAGAGCTGTGCCTTTTTTATGGAAAATTGTAGAAAAGCCTGTTTGTACGTAGGTGGGAAATAGCAATGAACTTCAGTTAATGCTTATACTTTGCTGTAACAAATATAATTTATTGTAGATCTTGTTTCTAATCTTAAATATAATAATTTAAAGTTATTATTTTAAGTTTTTGATTAATTGTTTTTTCTTTCTTTTTTGGTTAATAATTTTTTTTATTTTAAAACAAAAATCATTTGTTTTTGCTGTGGATTTAGTTAATTTCAGCAATACCATAGTTAATGTTATTTCATTTGTTTCTTTTTCACGTATAAGCAAAAAGTGGGTTTTAGAGAATTAACATTTAGCAAGGAATGATTTCTAATCATTTGAAAACTTTAAAAAATCTATGATACCCAATTTTTTACTTAACAATCTTTTTTATTAAGAAAATTTTCGTAATCATTAAAAAATAAAACAGTTTGCAATAAAATCTTTGGGTTTGCTTTTTGACAAAGTAATTTCTTTATTTTCACCTTTTTTAAACTAAAAGGGATAATAAATAATATATTAAAAATAAAAAATGAAGTGACCCAAGAGAATAAATAATTTTACATATTTCTTTAACAATTTATCATTTGCTTTCTCTCGTTATGATTAATTGAAGTCAAATTCAACCAAAACTACAGATTGAATATTTTGAAACTATGATTGTCAGGGAGTGCATAAATTAATTAAATAAAAATAACCAAAAACATCTTCAATACAATCCCTGGGACACTATAGTTTTTATTATACCAATTTAATTAAAATAATAAAGACAAATTTAATAACAAAAACATTCGTTGAAAGTTAAATAATTAATTAAAACCTCTTTTTGTATTGTTTCTCACTATAGTTTTTAATGATTAATTTTGTAATTAAGGAAAAAAAGCGTTAAAAATAAAGAATGGAGTGATTCTAGAGAAAAAATAATTATTTATTCTTCGCATTCTCAGGTTTTATGGCAAATTTAATTCGATTAATAATAATCTGAAATTTAACAATTTATTTAAATTATGAAAAAAAAATCTTAAATTCGATTCGACTGAGAAAGTAATTTATTTTTAATTTATTCGATGCGTTCCCAGACAGACCGAAAAATTGTTAAATAACAATAGTAACAATAAGAGCAGAAAATAGTTTATTAGTTAGTAAATTATTAAATTATAGCAAAATCAAATTTAAAATATGAAATTTCAGTTTCTCGCAAGAATAATTATTATTACAAATATTGCAAAACAGATTTTATAAGCGCAACAGATTTTTTGTTCGCTTCCGTTCATTCTTAATCTGTTAATTTGTAGGCTAAAACCATATACTATACAAACATCATTAAAATTTTCTCCGAAACTTCATAAAAAAGGTAATCATAAAATAGATCACATACAAAAAAAAAACCAACATGAGCAAAAGCTTTCTTTTATTGACTAACAAAACTATAAAAAATACAAAAAAAAAAAAAATGGAAACAAAAACCACAAATTATTACACATTAAGTGTATATTTTAAAATTGTAAGTAATAATGCATAAAATAAATTCAGAATTCATTACTAATGTGAAATAATCACTGCTTGGAAAACCAAAGTTTACAAAGGTATTTTCACGACTTTCTACGCCCATTAGAAGAATTATTGTTTATCTCTCGGCTCGTCTTCTCAATGGCACACTAATGATATTTATTAATAGTGAGGAACAATTACACTTGGGCTTAAAAGGCAGTGCGAAGAGGAAAAATCAGCGCGCGCGAAAATTATCAGGCGGAGAGAGAGCTGCAATTTATAAAAGTGAAAATCGGCTATTTTAGCTCGAGGAAAACCGTTTATTACAGTTCTATTAGCGTTAAGTAATATGCGTGTGGTTAGAGTTGTTTATTTGTTTTTTATTATTTTATTTTTACTTTTGCAGTGTTTGCAGTGGACGGATCATAAAAATCCGACGTTTAATTATAGACGAATGACTAAATGATGATGTTTTTTTATTTTTTATTTTTTTTTGCATCGAAACCGCATTTTATATAAGATATACAGGTGTAATTACTTTTAGAAACTATAACGCAACAGTTGAAATACGAAGCATTTCACATTTGATTTGGCTATGTAGGATATTTGATGTATATGATTAATAATTTTAATTGGTCTTGTAAAAACTTTTAAGTCGCCTTGAAATTAAAGTCGCTAATGACCATTTAAATGGGCGCAATAATTACCCTTAATTATTATGGATTTGATGGATATCGATTGAACTATTGCAATATAAATATTTTGATTTAATTGCGCTGCGCAATTGATGAAATTTCGTTAATCAAAGTTTGCAATTCTACTTAAAAAATCCATAAAAAATATTCAATTTCTTTTAATTATATTTTTTAATAAAAGAATAATGGTTCTGTAAAACTGCAATAAAAGTTTTGAGATATCTTAATTTTGTAAAAAGTTATTAGCAATTTTCTATAGGTTCGACTTGGCGTTGAATTCTCCATGAATTTTAAATGGGACGTACCGAGACCGAAAATACTTTTACTAATTTAATCATAAAAATGAAAGTAATGCATCAATGTTAATAATTTTATACAGAATGATTCTTCGTTTTATTACCTTTTACTAATTTTTTTTTACCGTTTTCAAATTGTTCAATTATAAGATTTTATACTGGTCTTAAAATGTTTGATTTTTATTAATTAATTTTTAATTATAATTGCTAAAAAATTAATTAAATAAATTTATGTAATATAAATATCTAGATAAATTATTTTTAATTTGACACTAAAATTGTTGCAATACCTTCATAGTTTCAAAAGTTATTCAAGTTTTTTATAGTCTCCATGTATTTATTTTATGGGGCGTTCAGAGACCAAACTTATTATTGCATTTATTATAATAAAAAATACAATTTACGCTTGGATTTCATTTATTTTTCAGCAAATTATTTTGAAGTAAATTAACTTTGATTATTTTGAGCTGTTGACTCATTTATATAATTATCTGATTTTATACAGGGTATTTAATAATTAAATAAAATTTATTTATTATAATAAAATCTTGAAAAAATACAAATAATAAAAATGCAAATAGATACTTAAATTCTCTTTAAAATGGCACTAAAATTGTAAAGATATCTCAATTAGTTCAAAAGTTATTAAAGTTTTTATTTTTTGAGGGATTGTTGCTTGACTCGCTTTTCTCGTTTGACTAACGCAGTACTCAATGTATTTTAAATGGGACGCTCCGACACTGAAAGTAATTTTACAAATTTGTTTATAAAAACTGAACCTTTGAACCGATTTTAATAATTTTTTAAACAAATTACTTCTAAATAAATTACCTTTAATTAATCTACATAAATTTAAAAGTATTGCTTATTTCTGATTTTATAAAGAATGTTTTATTTTTAAGTTTTTATTATTTTATAAAATAAAAAGTGAAATTAAATTAATTTTTGCATTATTTGAAAAGTATATTAAACACCCTTTAAAACAAAGGAAACAGTTTTGTAATATCTCAATTAGTTAAAAAGTTATTTGACTTTGTTTAATTTTCCATGTACTCGTATTTTAAATGGGATGCTCAGAAGTCCAAGTTTACTTTTACAAATATTTTCGTAAAAAATAGAAATAATCCTTCGATTTCAATAAAATTTCAGATAATTATTACTAATTAAATTATCTTTCATTATATTAACTCGTTTTACAATTTTATGAATTTTCTGATTTTTCACTGAGTATTGAAAAAGAAAATTTTATTTATTGATTAAAATAAATTAATTTAATAAAACAACGTGATAAAATATATGTAATAAAATAAATTTCCGTTAAAATGACACCAAAATTGTTAAAGTATCTTAATTAGTTCAAAAGTTATTTGAGTTTTTCGTATTTTCTAACGTTGGGTAGTTTGTCGCCAGACGGAATTTTACAAATTGGGTCATAAAAATTAAACTAATTTACCAATTTTCATATTTTTTTCACTAAGTTGTTGTCAATTAAATTGACTTTCGTAATGTAAAATAAATTTTTACTTTAAATAATTTTCCGAATTTATACAGAGTGCTTAATTTTAAATATCATTTTTTGTTTATTATTATAGCTAAAATTAATTTTTGGTTGATTATTTAAATTTCTGATTAAATTGTCTTTCAAATGACATCAAAATTATTGTTCTAGCTTAATTCGTTCAAAAGTTATTAAAGTTTTTCTTCCGTCTTCGCGTTGGGTTCGTCGCTAGACGCAACGTTGAAGTCACCGAGTCCCCATGTATTTTAAATGGGACGCTCCGACACAATAAGTAATTTTACAAATTCTCTAATAAAAACAAAACTAATCAACCGATTTTCAAAATTTTTACACAGTATTAAAGCTAATTAAATTATCTTTCCGATTTTTTCATAATTTTTAATTTTTCTTTACATTTTCTATTTTATACAGGGTATTTAGTTTTTAAAATTTATTTATTTATTGTAATAAAACTTAAATAAATTATTATTATATTGAATTCTACAAGAAAATAAAATTATCTTTAAAATGATACCAATATTGTTCCGATATGTTGATTCCTTTAAAAGTTATTAAGGTTTTTCTTCTGGTTTTGTGTTATGCCTGAAGTCTCCATGCATTTTATATGGGCGGCGCTTGAATTCAAAAAGTATTTCATTAATTTGCTTATAAAAACTAAAGTAATGAACCGATTTTAATGATTTTTCCGGTAAAATAATTAGAAATAAATTGCTTTTAATTACAATTGATAATTTTTTTACTTCTAAAAATTTCTGATTTTATACAGGGTGTTTAAGTTTTATATTTTAAATATTTATAATAATAAAGATTAAAAATAAAACAATTTTATAATATTTAGTAACAAGATTAAATTATCTATAGAGTGGTGAAAACCATTTTGGAATATCTTAATTAGTTTAAAAGTTATTAAAGTTTTTTAAAGTCCCCATGTATTTTAAATGGGACGCTCAGAAACCAAACTTATTTTTACACATTAACAACTTAAAAAATAAAATTAGTGCTTTGATTTTAATTATGTTTTAGAAAATTTAAGATAATTAAACTAACTTTAATTATTTTAAGCCGTTGACTCAATTATTGGATTTTCTTATGTTATACAGGGTATTAAAAATTTACATTTACTTTACTAATTATAATAAAACTCGAAAAAATACAATTAGATAAAAATTAAATAACTGTAAAAATTATCTTTAAAAAGACACCAAAATTGTTCACAGATATTAATTACTTCAAAAGTTATCTAAGTTTTTAGCGTTTTTTAATGTTCGCCGCTTGTACTCTCTATGTATTTTAAATGGAGCGTTCAGACGCAAAAAGTATTTTTGCAAATTTCGTCATAAAAACTTAAATAATGAACTGATTTTAATAAATTTTTAAAATTATTAATAAAAACTAACTTATCTTTCTTTATTTTAATGATTTAAAAATATATTTTTAAATTTTATATATTGAAAATGCAATTAATTTATGTCCATCAACATTTCTTGTAATTTCACCCACGATTCGACATATTAATTATAAATTTTGCGATGAGTCAACAATAAACAACAATTTTTCAAGCACAATAAACCTTTTGAACTGGCCACTCAAACAGAATCCATTAAATATTGCATTTAAAGACGTTGGCGGGCGTCGAATTAATCGGATTGGAATAACTTTTTTCATGCTAATAGGTCGACCTTTACTTTTAAGCCACTCGATTATTGTTTGTTATAAATTCCTTCGGCGTCCTTGATATTTGCATTCAACGTACCACTTTATGAACGATTAAAAAAATGGTCGTCATTAAGGCAACATTGACCAAAAAACCATTTCGGCTTTTTTAATTAAGAATATATCCTCAAAGAAGTAGATTACAAAAAACCAGCAGGAAAATACCGGCCAATAAGATTTGATTCATTAAACATCGATACATTTGCTCTCTATAACCGGTCTATTAGCAATAGCAAGCGACAACTTTCTTCTCAATATCTCAATAGTAGTAAAATAATAATCAACCAACCGGTCCATTTATAACAGCAACTCTTGTCTGCCGGCGATAGCAAAACGGGCGGAAAAAGCGAGACAAATAACGATAAATTTTCCGCATTATTTGCTATTCGCGAACAGGAATAAAGTGAAAAATTTCGCTGCGATTTTAACGGTTCACGTTTCTTTCTTATGCGTTTCGAAATGCAACCAATTTTTCATTCGATTCACCGACTCTTTTAAACAATAGAGATTTTAATGAAAATTTGTACGCCAAACAGTCTGTAGTACAATTACTATGAACAAGTTGTTTTAATGAACCGATTGATTTTTGTTACGCAATTATTGTTGTGACATTTTGTTATAGTTGAATTGTTAAAGTCAAATGGCTGTTATTTGTTAACTAATTTAGTAATTACTCTGGCAAATAAAGCATGAGCAAACAAAATCAAGAGTTTTGTCTTGACATTAATTTTTAATTGTTGCTCGTTTAAAGCTTTTAGTGGCTTAAGAAATTAAACAATGATTTTGGTAAAAGTAAATATGTGTAAAAAGAGAGAAACAAAGGCTTGTTTGGAGTTTTTAGGAATTGCCTTTAGAGAAGAAAGTTACAAAAATACAATTCTTTTTATAGATTTAGTTTTTACTTTTGTTTAATGCTAATTTAATACTGAATTTAATAAAAATAACTGTAAAAAATTACTATTTTTTGATAATTAATTTCATTTCATTAGAATATCAATAAAGACAGTAATAAATAACAATCATTTTTTATTTTAACAAAGAAAATGTGAATTGCTGTCCAATTTTCTATAACAGTCATTTTCTATAGCAGAGTTAATTGATTAGAGCAATGAAATATGAAAACTATTGATTTTATCGTTATACCTACTAGTAACTCGTACCTTTCCATAAATGGAATATTTATTTATTTATTTATGGAATGAATATTATGCAAATGTGAAAATTTTATTGTAAATTTCTCTTTGCACTTACAATAGTTATAATTCCATATATTAGCACCCTTCTTTTCAATTTGCAATTAAATGCGCTGCTATGAATAAAATACTAAACTAAAATAAAGGCTTCAATAAGACTTAAAAAAAAATAGGAAGAAAAAGAGGCAAATAAAGCAATTACAAGATTAATATATGCACTTATGAGGTAAATTTCTAGTAATTTTCTCATTGCAAATACGGCGGCTCGCACTTATTTACATTAACAATATACTTATGTCGATTTTTTCGCAGATAAAGCGAATGCATGAGTGAAAGTAAAGGTGCTTTTTTAAATTAACCAGTTTACGGTCAGTTTTATGGTGACCCGAATATGTGTTCCTTAAACTCCACCTAAGCAAGCACAATGACTAGAATCTAGACTCGCGATAATGCAAATCGCATTATAATGTTCACGAAATCCAGCTTGTTTTACTTTGACTACTTATATTGGTTATAGTTAATACTTTCGAGCGGAAAATTGCGTAATTAGCAAAGAAATGATCCGATAAAAAAATGCACTCCGAAGGCCAACCTTCGGAACTTCTTTTACTTCACGTGCGCCCACTTTTCATTCACTCTGCCTTTGTTTTTTCTTTCTGCTTCACACGCTTTAATTTCGTTAATTTCGTTTATTTTTAAAACACTTAACGGCCTATTATATGTTAAGCGATGAGTAAAATTTTGACGGTTTAATGCGCTCTTTTACATATAGAAAAAAAAAAAAAATTTTTTGCAAAAGAATTAACCAATAAAAATTAGCAATTTATAATCGAAAAAGTTGTTAATTTTTTTCTGCAGTGATTCATTATTAGAATATCGAAATGTGGTTAATTAAGTGATTCAAAATGTTAGAATAAATCATAGTTAATAACGGCGTTGGCAAATGTGTGCAACGTTTATCGATTTCTTAATTATTTGCGTGTAACGGATTTAAATCGCGTTTAACCGTGGTCTTAATTGTAGCTTTTTTTATGCCGATTTATCAATTACGCTGATTTTATTTCTTGCACTGTATACGTTTACTGTAAATGCAGTTTAAAGCCTTCAAGTTGTCGAATTGGAAAGGCAACTCTTAAGTGAGTTGCCATGTCTGTTTTATCGAAGCAAACATAAGGAAACCTATATTGTAGCATTTATTTGTTTTGTTATTTTCTGTTCCACTTAATAATAATCAGTAATAAGCAAATAATAAACGTGTCATGGCAAAAATGCACGAATTACTAATTATTATTATTTTCCAGAAATTTTAGTACTAACTTTTCTCTTTTCGCTAAATTTCTTGAAACATTTTAATGAAAAAATAAAACAAAAAACGAAATTTAACTTATAATATTATAATGTTAATAACATTTAATTATTCTTAAAATATTCTATTTTTAACGGAGAAGGTATCATTTTTGACTGACATTAATCACTCAAGTATTAAGAATCTGATGTTTGAAAAAAGAAAGTAATACCTAAGCCTAACAAAAACCACTGTTCTTCCTACATATTATAAAAAGAGTTTAACAGTTCGTAGTAATATTAATATTAATTATATATTTATTGCAAAAATTTTATATAAAATATTAGATTGCTCATATCTGAACTTTATAATTAAAGTTGGTTTCGTAATTATTTGATTATTATTGATTAGTTGATACAATTTAATTTCCTGTTTAGATTTATAATAGCTAAGCATGTATTTTAATAATAATTACTGATTGATCAAAGAAAAAATGCTAATTATACAATCACCAAAGCCAATATTATAAAAAACACATTGGAAATCTAAGTTTTAATTAGAAATTATTAGTTATCGAATAATAATTACCGCCGTATTACATGATTAATCAGAAAAAAAAATTGATTCATCAATAACTATAAGTAAAGACCTTCCTCAATTTGAAAATTTAAAACGTAATTACTTTGGTTAAAAAATAAATTTTTCTTTTGTTGCTAAATGCTACTGTAATTATTTAATTTATACAAATTTCCTTTTTAACAGCAAATAATTGTTATAGGCTTTAAACAGTTGTTAACCAATGTACATTTATAAATTATTTATATAAAAAAAAAGAAAGTAAAACAAACGAATAGTGTTTCTTTTTTAGATTTAGTTTTTGGAACTTTTTTTTTATTGTGTAAAATTGTTATTTTATTATTAATTTGAATGAAATGTCAATAAATGCATTTCTACTAATTAAAAAAATTACAAAATAAAATTTAAATTCTGTTTCGCCACGACACTATTGACTTATAATTTTAAGTGGAGCGCGAAATTTGGAAATTGGAATCTGCCTGAAATTTTGATTTATTTTAGTTTTATTTATTTATAACAAATGTAATAATATTAGATATTACGTTGTAACGACTCAACATATAAATTATCCTGAGCTATAATTTTCAAGTTTTCACTACCATTTAATGGTGTAAATTTTTTTTTAATGGGATAACAATTTATTTTGGCCCAAAGAAATTTGCAGCCTTTTTACAATTATAATACTTTAGTGGATTATTATAATAAAACTAGAAAGTTTAAAAAAATCGTTTCATTATTTTCCGCATTTTTTTTTTTTCGTTTGCGCAATTAATTTTTTCGCGCTTTGATTGCTTCGATGAATAAATGAAAATTAAGACACAAAGCAAAAGTTGTCACCACTTACCCAACGTTTCTAATTGCCTCTCTGTATCGTTGTTTTTCTACAGCTGCTACACCAACACAAGATAATAGTAATTACAGTAAAAAATATAAGTGGAAATAAATATAATACGATTTGAGCAAAAGTGTAAAAGGAAAACGGTTTCCTTACTGCATAACATAATTATAATAATCCGCTTTTAGGTTTTCAGCAGAAATGCACACATTACGCAAGTTGCATATTAGTTTACTGTCACTACGGGCAATCTATATTTTGCGTGTCATAACACACATAACATGGGTATTTACTTTCAAATCGAATCCTGTTTAATTGTCTTCTATTAAGCGATTAAATAGAATGCTAGCAACGACGACTATGTCAATTAATATCACACTTTTAACGCCTTCGCATTTGCTCACGCATTTAATGTCAGATAGTACGGTAAAGTTTAATGAGCGCTGGTCGTAAAAAAGTGAAATTCGGATGCACATCGGCCAAATCACCGGTTTAGCATCTGCCGTGGTCTATAAACTAAATAATAAAGAGAACGCAAAGTAAATATAGTCCGTAAGTGAAACTAAATGTGTCGTTAAAGATTTTGTATCTTTATTTGCGTGTAATGGATACAAAGAGTAACATTTGCCCCTAATTTAGTGTTTTACTGGCCAAATTTAGAAATTCATAAATGGATATTAAAATGAGCGACCGAAAAATGTGGAGGTGATCCACTTTTTTTCAACCTTTACTTTTAAAAATTAAAAGCTTTAATGTTCCCTATCTTTTCTCATCTGACATTTACAAAAAGTTTTTATTAACGTTTTTATGACCGGTTGGTATTGCAGAATGCGAATCAGAAAGCGGAAGATGGACCCAGCACCCCCGCTGCCGCCAGTCCTAGGCAAAGGGGCAGAGCGAGGTTTCTGAAAACGCCCGAATTCGAGCAGGTCGCTTCGGATTACACAGCCACCAAAAATTCCAATCAAGGTAAATCTAGTCGGGGCGGAGCGAGTATTACTAGACATCAGTACGAAGTTAGGGAATTTGTCGATGACATTCCAGATGATCAACCTAGGCGCTCTTCGAGGCCCAGGGTCATCACTGAAGACAAGTTCGAGGTGGCCAATGCTCCCCGTGCTACCAGACTCTTTGAGCATACGCCCGACAGTGCTAACGAAGAATCCAAAGTGTCAACCGATGACCTTTTCAAGAGTTTCGGATCTTCGGTTATTGCCAAAGACGAAGAACCCATTAAGACCAAACTGAATTTGCCGCAATTACCTTTGCAAAACGAAGAAACAAAGGATGAACTGATTAGTAGCACGTCGCCAAAAGTCGATAGTTCCACAGAAGAGTCTGCTGAAACTACAAAGAAGATTCTTGAAGCTGCTGAAGATATTCCCAAGCAAAGAGCTGAGGAAAGCACCAAGAAATCCACTGATGATAGTCCTACGACTCGTAGAACTGCCAAAAGAGTTAGAGCAAAAGCTGAATCATCAACTGCTTCAAGTGCAAAATCAGATTCCAAGCCTGTTACTAGAACCAGAGGTAGAACAAGACCTATAAATACCCCTGTGGTGGCTGCAAGTACAGAATCTTCAGGATCTGCAGCAACACCCACTCCTACTATAAATAGAAGTAACTTTAGAACAGGTCGCCGCAAAACAGAAGGACTTAAAGATAGAGGTCCTTCTGTTATTGAAGAAGTCAACAAGGAGAGTCAAACTGCTAAAAGCAGAACGGAACGGGATTCGGACCCAAATCAGCCAAATTTTGGTAGGCGCGGCTCTATTGCCAGCAGAAGCTCAGCACACGCGGTTGCTGATTCTGAAAGACATAACGGAAGCAGTAGAGCCGAAGCAGTCAGGGGCAGAACAAGAAGTAGAAGGCCTTCTACCGAAACTCAGGAGCAACCTGTTACCCACAGTGCTACTAGGTCAAGATCGAGAACTCGTGTTACTCAGCCAGAGGCACCCAAACCAAGAACTAATATTACCCCAAGACCTAAAGCACCTGTTGCCACTTCTTCATTGAGATCAATTTCAAGGTCTGATACTTTTACGGAATTCGACACGACAAAGAACTCTGATCGAAGATCGGAAGCTGTGACTTCAGCTGCTAAACCTGAAAGAGTTTCCCGAGGTCGTTCCCGTTCTAGATTTCAAATAGCCGAAGAACCAAAGCTTGAAGTCTTACCTCTCTTTGAAACAGAACCGAAAAGGGTTGTTTCTAGTAATAGAGCAAGGGCTCCTAGAACCAGAACTCCTAGACCTTTGCTAGAAGAACTAATTGCTTCTTCAACGGTTGAAAATCCTATCAGGGTAACAGCTCCTTCAACATCAACAACAAGAAGCATAAATGCTATCCCGACCAGGATAAAAGAAACTGTCCTTAGTGAAGTGAGCGAAGTTGTAAGTCGAAAAGTTACAAGAAGAAAGAAGCCTGAACCTACGAAAAAGCCTAAAGAAAATCCCCCGGCTGAAGATATTGAAGAAGAAAATTATCCACCACAATTTAAAGCTTTAATTAAAGCTACACAAACAAAAGAAAAGGTACTTTGTCTAATTAATTAATTTCATCATTTCATAACAGCATTTCATAACTTCATTTCATTTTCTAGGAAATTGTTATTAATTCAGATAAATCAGAACCTATAAGTTCTACCATTACTTTGCTAGAAAAATCAAGTACTTCTACATCTGTGCCAACTTTGTCTCGCACTGAAATCTATTCAAGTACTACTCCATTATCATTACCATTTCCACCATCTTCATTGCCTTCATTGATTTCAAGCACATCTATGGTCAATAAACTTGTACGTTTAAAACATTGAAACGACATAAAATATTTGCTTTATTGGTCTTACAGGTTGAAGATGTAGATAATGATTTGGTGGTAACCAGACCACCAAGAAGACGGTTTTCATTGAGTACTACTACGAAAAAACCAAAATCTTCTTTAGTTACAAGAAAATTAGGACAGGCAGCTCATCCTGATATGGAAAAGTTATCAAAATTCCAAGCAAGGTTTTCGCCCTCATCAACATCCTCTACTACCACCACTAGAAAACCATTCTTTAGTACCAACAAACCTTACAAACCTTCAAGTAGAATTCCTGTGACCCACCAACCTTCTTTGAAACAGGTTTTGAACATTTAGGTCGTTATCCGGAAAACATTACAAAACTTGCTTTTTTAGAATGTGAAACAAAACAGGTATAGTTCAAAATATCGCAACGTCGAAAGCCGTCAACCGAGTTCAACGTTTCGAGGATTCCAAGGATCGAATCCTGTCTACGTTCCAACCGTACCACCGTTTGCTTCGAGTTCAACTACAAACCAGGTGAGTAGCATGAATTTACTCACTTGGTTCAATCGCTTCATCATTTGTATCACCAAACGGTGCGATTAATCATGAATCATTCAAAGACCAAGAAATCGTCAAATATAGTACACCTTATTAAAGTATTTTACTATTGTTAAAAGTATATAAAGAAATTATATATATATTATACATAAATCAATTATATAAATGTGCACTTTGGATATGGGGTTGTTTGTAATTGTTTTTTCTGCTTTGTAAAGGACGCGACGTGGTTGTACGTGACGGAACCCACGAATCGCTGGTACATGTTCATCAGCCCATGATCGACACACAAATCATAAATGTCATCATTCATCACACAGCGAGCTGCGGAACATTTAAATAAGCACACACTTTATATATATATATATACATATATATTCTTATTATTATCTAATCACCACCTAATTTCTACTAAGGGGTAGAGGTTTCAATTTAGATTAGGCTAAGGTGTACTATATTTTTCTTAATTTTTTTTTGAGTATCTATCCATAATTATTACGACCTATAATATAATAATAATCAACGCATAACTGTTTTATGTCAATTGCTTATTGTTCATTACTTCTGGTAATAAAAAAAAACCGTAAAAGCTAAAACTAACTTTCTTGGTTCTTGTCATCATCATTTAAATTCATCACCAAAAAAAGAGAAATCATCATTTCATTGCAAAAAAGCGCAAAATTTGACCCTATCTGAAATATGTTTGGGATGCCACCTCGTCTTTTCTAGGCTGCCAGCACCGTGACCGAAGATAAAGACGGCATGAATATAATTTCTATCAACGATGAACGGCCCTTCTCAAATTTCCTCTTTTCCGATAACTTGGTTAGCGAAACTAATTCCTCAATGGTAATAAACTAACTATTGTCTGTGCCTTAACTACTGACTCAATCTTTATTGTGTTGTGTATAATTATCACTTATTATGCTTTCCCCCTCGAAGGTT
Organism: Holobus sp. GC000080; assembly: GCA_030556065.1. Classification (NCBI taxonomy): domain Eukaryota; kingdom Metazoa; phylum Arthropoda; class Insecta; order Coleoptera; family Staphylinidae; genus Holobus; species Holobus sp. GC000080. The sequence continues at coordinate 54,181 of JASKGO010002954.1, read as the reverse complement.
GCAACCACTTCTTCCACGAACGATACCGACAATTCCATTCTCGAACGAATTATTAGTTCAATTACCACGATTTCGACCTCCACTTCAACGACCCCATCATCGAATCCCTCGACCGCCAAAGCAAACGATGCCATAAACCCTCTGTCCGAAAAACTTGAAACGTCCACCACGTCGTCCTCCATCCTGCAGAGGATCCTCAACAGTTTATCGGCTATCCAGACCAGCGATAATAATGTAGGTAACTTAACCGGGACTACCAGCACTACCATTGCACCGGTCAAGGAAAACAACAATCAGCAAAGCACTGTCGCTATTTCTTTAGACGATTACATAGCTTCACTAGGTATAAAGACCACAACAAAACCACCTTTGAAAACCACCACCGGTGCCGACATTCTAAACACCATAGATTACGATAATGGTGTTGGATTTAGATACACTTCAACCCCCATTTATACCACTTCAGCAGGAACTTGGGATTCCACCACTAATAATTTCTTGGATAATATAAGAAGTACCACTTGGTTTCCCGGCACTCCTTTGGCAAGCACCATGAGTCCTAATAATCCTCTGGTAACTATAGTTACTCCAAGTACCAATGGAATATTGGAAAATATTCAAACAACACCTATGTCAACCACAACTTTAGAAACTATTAGAGGTACCATAACGGTACCAACAACAAGAAAAATAACGACTACTGAAAGAAAAGTGGTTGCTAGTACGGGAAGCACAAAACCAATGACAACTACCCCAACAATTGAAAAAAAGACAACGACAGAGAAACCTATGGAAATGAGTACAATGCAGGTACCACCAACTACCACAATGCAGCAAGTAAGTTCGAAGACTATGAAGAATGAACCAGTTAATAACGAAATAACGGCGACTAATAAAACTGGCACTAATCGTATGGGAAAACTTCTCGAAGGACCTTCCTCCGTAAAGGATCAAACAACTAATAATGTAACTTCTTCTAATACTAGCACAACTAGTACGACTATAGCACCGGATGACTATTTCGTTTTCGCTGTTTTAAATAATAATACCATTGTGCGTAAAAAACCACGCAAGATTGAGGCGCCCTATTTTATTGTGGGGGTCTATCCTAATAACACAATCGTCAGGAAATTTCCCAACGGTACCATCGTTCCTGATGAACCAGTCGTGCAAGTAAGTGGTTTCGATACCCGTGACCCCCTACCATATCAAGTAACCCCCGCGGCGGATACGGATAATGTGGATAACGAAGCCAGGGTATTAACTTATGTTGTAAATAACTTTGGGGACTTTTTGGCGCTTTGTTCTTTAACTATGCTTTCATTTCATTATAGGTACATGTTACACTCTGTACACTTTATCACTGGTAAAACACTACTTTATCTCATCTAACAGATCCATCAAATTTTCTGAATAATTGTTGGATACAAATTTTAGAACACCTAATTTTGAATTTATAGGAGTTCAGTAACGATAAGAATCCCTATAATGAATCGTCCACTAAAGGAATAGAATCTTCATCGGAAAAATCTACAGAAGAAGATAATAGTATGACAACTCGGGTTCCGGAGACTTCTAAATCTTCAACATTTGAAGAAATAACTGAGGAAGTTACTGATCAAATTGTACAAACTACGCAATCAAGTGATGATTTGAATTATTCCTTATTTACAACAAAATATATTGAAGAAAACATATCTGAAGATACCACATTGGTATCAACGACCACATTTACAAATGTTGATGAGACAACTGAAGAAGTGATGGATCAAACAAGCAGTATTAATTTAAGTACAGATTTTTCTTCTACTGAAAAGATAATAATTGTAACGGAAGAAGATAGTACAATTTTATCTATGTTACCCACAACAACAAATATCAATGAAGTGCTCACTGAGCAAAATGAACAAACTACACAAATGATAAATAATTTAGACCGTAGCAGTGAATCAAGTCTTGATGAATTTCTATTTTCTGAAAAAATTAATCAAGATTTTAAATCACTTAATGAGGACTCTAAAACTACCACTGCAGAAACCACATCAATAAATCCAACTTTAAACTCTTTAAAAGTCGATAATACTGAAGAAACTTTGAAGGTACCTCTTTTATCAGAGGAAACAATTAAAAATTTAAAAACTTTGTTTGAAAATTCTAAAAGAAACGAAGAAACTTCTACAGAAAATACAAATAATTTAACGCCAATCTCAACAGTTTCAATGATAACTGAAGAAAATACTACGAGTATAAATGATGAAAGAACAGAAATAAATATTAAAGTTGATATAAATGATATCACCGAGGCAGAATTTAGTACCACTAGTGAAAACAGCAGGTCATCAAGAGAAAATAATTCAAAACTAGATGCAACTACTTCAAGTGCAAATAATTTAGAGGAAACAACTGAAAAATATCAATCTACTATTTTTTCCGTGGATTTACTTCACAAAGAAGTGCATCTGCAAACAACACCAAGCAGGATAAGAGAACAATCTTCGATTATTTTGAATGATACAGACATAAAAGAAGAAAGTACTTCAATTATTTCACAACTGGATGAATCTACAAATATTTCTTCTGCAGAAAGTTTCCAGGTTGATTTCTTCGCAGATGAAAAATTATATGCTTCCCAAAATGATTTCAAAGCTGATAAAAATAGAAATATATTCAATGAAGTGACTACTGAAGATTATCAAACAACTGAAGCTAATTTAGAAATGACAACTGTTTATAGCGATTCAGAAAAATCAATGTCTACAGCGGACAGACCATATTTTGAATCTACCACAAGATTAGTTGAATTATTATTTAAAATTCCTGATGTTACTAGTAGAAATAATATGAATTCAACTGAAGTATCATCCAATATTGATGAAAATCCTACTACATTTACAACAATAGTGTCATCTACTTCAGTTCCTCAAATTGCAACAACAAATTCAGAATTTAGAATTTTTGATTTCCAAAATTCGAAAGAATCAACAACTAAAGCAGCTAGTACAGACGGAGTTAGAATTTTCAATTTTGCAATTGATAGTCCTTCAAATGAAAATATTAATGAAAAGAAGACAACTGAGAAAAGTTTCGATTTTACGTCTTCAAGACCTGTAACTACATCAAACTCAGAATTTCGAATTTTCAACTTCGAATCTTCAAAAGACACTACAACACTTAAAGCAAATCAAAATTATTTTTATGAAAACAAAGAAAAACACACTACTACAACAGAAATTTCAGATACATTTAGGATTCTTAATTTTAATGTGAAGTCTCCAACCACTGAAAACAATTATAAAACAGCAACAACAGCACAAACTACACAAGCAACAAAACCACAACCCAAAGCTACAACAATCAATACAGATTTTAGAATTTTCTACTTTAAAGATTTGTCAGAACCTACAACGGAAAATATTGAAAAGACAACAATTTCTTTGCTTCCTGAAGAAATGACGCAAATTAATAAAGTTGAAATTTCCTTACCGCCAATATTAAATTTAAAGAATTCAGTTGAGTCACAAACAATGGAAACTGTAACATATCCGACCACTGAAAAAATATTTATAGCCACAAAGACAGCTGAGGTATCAACTTCTGAAAAAGTTAGACCTACTACAATTAATTCAGAATTTAGAATATTCTACTTTAAAGACTTAGATTCAACAACTGAAAATGTGGAAAAATCGACACAAAACCAGAAAGAAGATTTCGATCAGAAAGTCGAAACTTTAACTACTGAAACAAATGAAACAGTTGACCAGGAAATTGACTTTAGAACTGTGGATACAAAAACATTTGTTAAAAAATCTACTCAAGAATTAACTACAGTAACCACTAGTCCGGTAACAAGTAAGGAAACATTGGAATTATTATTTAAATTTCCTGATGCAACGACTTCAACTGCAACTCCTCCGCTGACAACTAAAGATTCGATTTCTGATACTGCTGAAGATTTTTTGGAAGACTTCACAGAACAAATAAGAACAACAACTGAAACTCAACAAGCTAATAAATCTCCTTTAAACATAATTGAACCTCTTTTTACCTTCCCAATACTTAATTCAGACGCTGACAAATCTCATTCAAATTTGGATGAGGCTGCCACTGGAACCCAAAAAACTTTTAGAAAAATAGATTCAGAATCAATAGATCAAACAACCATTTCAAATTTGGATTTACCTTCATTTGTAACTCTGCCTGAACCTGCTGAAACAACTGAGAAGGAATCTGATAGGGTGACTATACCTGTGATAACATCGATAACTCCGGTAAGGATTGAATCGGCTTTAAATGTCATCATTCTCATGAGACTTAATAAGACTGTTGTTCATGAGACTCATGTGAAATTGCCCACGACGACAAAGGCAACTAAAGCAATCATAATTTTTTTATAAAATCAAAAAGAAACAAATATTTGTTAGATGAAACATCATATACACCACCGAAAAAAAAAAACCAATAACAAAATCGCTTTTCGTAGAAATTCACTAACAAACTGTGTTTGTAAAGGGTGCTTGCTTATATTGTGTTGTTTATATTTTGCGGCAAGGGATGGAAAGCTACAGGCCGAGGATATAGATTAAGGTTGATAAAGAGGCTTCATGGTCCTTTACGAGACTCATATCGTCCCATCTATTTGGACGTTTTCGTAAGTGGTCATCAAAGACTACTAATCGACATTTATGATGCATTTATGACTGTCTTGTTCCCCAAAAATTAAGCTTCCAAACATTTAGTATTTGCTTACAATTATTATCATTTTAGATAGTTGCGGTACAAAGGGTAACATTTGCTTGAAAAATTATTTCAGATTCCTACAGGCAAACCCCAAGATGGTGAAAATGAAATTACAACTCCTGTGTTCCAAACACCAAGTTCCATTGCAACAACTTCAACAACTAGTACTACTCCTATGACCACAACAACTACCAAAAAGACCACCACTAAACCTCAAGTTCAAAGATATACCACGACAACTATTCCTTCGTGGATAATGAACACTGAACAACCCAAAGTAATGACTACTAATTTACCCACTACAATGTTTGCCACAAGGAAATCAGTTACTACCACTACTGATTTAACAACTTTTATCAACAATTATCTAAGTACTTCAAGACCTGTCTATACTGCCACAACACCTATGACTCCAAAGAGTACAAGTCCTGAAACTACAACTGCTCAAACTATTACTATAACTGCTAGAAGAAGAACAACTCCGTTGACTACAACAACCATGAGAACAACTTCGAAAAAGAATGTAGCTAGTACTGATAATGATATTGATACCACAACTACATATATTAGAAACAGCAGAGGAAGAAGTACGGCAGCTAAAACTACCACTACAGAAGCTAGTAATAATGTCAGATCAAAACCAACAATTGATCCTTCTAAAGTTGATATAGATCAATTGATTAAATCATCCAATAAGAAACTTACAGATGAACAACTCAGAGATTTGGAATCTTTGAAAGCTTTAGAAAGAGAACAAGCTAATCTTTTGAAGCAATTATCTGTTTTAACTAATTTGGTATGTTTAATTAGCATTATATTATTGAATTTTGGTAATTGATAATTGAAAATTATTGATTTAGAATTTTGGGCAAAGCACCAAACCCCCTGTGAAAAGTACCACAATTAATCCTCAGCTTTTAGCTAATAAGGTTTGCTCGACTATAATAAATTAGTCATAAAATTATTTCAATAAAATTTTAAAGATTTTGGAGTTTGCCATGGAACGTGAAAGACAGACAACTTCTAGTCCGAAAATCGTTGATTATTCTATACCAGACACATCAACTAGAAAACTTCCTGCGTTGGATTCCAAGGGAACAACAGTGGAAGACATTATAAAAGAACTAAATGCGCATCAAAATACCGTAGAAAGTAGTACAACAAAAGGAAAAAGCCAAGAAGCGCTTATTGCTGCCATTTTGAAAGAACGTGGCATCGAGCCTAGTACACCAAAAGTTTTAGAGGATGTTTACAGACAAGTATTTTAACTTTTTTTAAATTTATAATTAATAAACACTAATTTTGTTACACTTTATTACTAGACAACAACACGAAGACCTTATAGAACCACAACAAGAGCTCCGCCAAGAATTCTTCAAGGCTTAAGTTGGTTGTTAAATGCCATGGGTCCTCCTCCTCAACCGCAACCAAGACCTAGGCCAAGACCAAAGCCTGCAACTACTACATCTTTACCCTTTGATGATGTTTATCATCAGGAACCAACAGAATTAAGTAGTACTATTTACGAAAGTCCAACTTCTAAGAAGAACAGTAGGAAACCTGTGAATGCTTTGAGCGATGAAGAGTTGGGAAGTTTGATAAAACAATTGGAAGAAATTCAAAAAGATCCTAAAAAGGCGCAAGGGTTGGATTTAACAGCTATTAGAAAACTGCAAGCTCAACAGCATAACAGAGTTGTTAACAACAAAAATGTGGAAATAATTACTAGCGATGGGTCAAATAACAAAAGGGAACAAAATAGGTCAGTAAATAATATACATGAAATTTAATCCCTTTTAATTTAATATCATTTCATTTTTATTGCAAAAATTAAAGTAATAATGATTACAACACAATATAAAAACAATTTAAAAATTAACTAATAAATTGAATTTTCATTGCACTTATAATTAATTAAATAAATATAAAAATCAATATAATATCACAAGGAAAATATAATTTTCATCTACCAATATTAATCAATTTTAATATAATTAAAAAATATTATAGTTAATTTCAAAATATCGAATTATATGATTTTTTTTTAAGTATTTTTAAGTATTCATTTAGCGATATAAAAATTAAACGTTTGAAAATTGAAATAAAAATATTTTTTAGAGATTTACATTTGAAACTGAAGTTACGAAAATTGTGTATTGTTTTTTGATATTTTTATGATTTAATTTTAAAACAGGATAAGAACTGTAAAATCCACCACAACAAACAGTATAGAATTCGATGAAGACGAACCAAAACCAGCAAGAGCGTCGACACAACGCGCTCCTCGTCAGCAAAGAGTAACTTTGCCACCTGTGGAGCTGAATCCAATACCAGGAATCGAAGACTATGACTCAGGCGTTGGAGGAGGAGAAGGAAATGCCATAGGAGGCAACTTTTTGAAAGCTGCCGTTAACGTAACCCGAGCAATTTCGACGTTCCTAGGCACCGCTCTTCAGGTATTTTCGGAAAATTTTACTTCCCGAACAGAAAACGCCAATTTTGAGTAATGTTGAACGACTGAATTTGTGTGAATAGGTTGCAGCTAGACAAATAGCTTCGGTGGTCGCGAACGGCTCCAGAGGTTTATCCTTGTCCACGCCACCCGCGTCATAGATTGAAATAAACTATTTTAACTAGTCCTTTTGTAAAAGAATATTGGAGTGCCATGTAAGGATCACTAAAGTCGTGCATTTTCATTCACTACGTGTTTCCCTGTTTTTGCAATCGTGTCTTTAGTTTCTTGGCATCCATTTTTTTCAAAAGATAAAAAAAAAAAAATGTTTAAAACACTCACAAACCACTACATTCTTAACAAACACACTGTATCCACATAAATCTATTAGAAATTTTGCAAAATTTTCAATGTTGATTGATTGTATTTGTCATAGGGAGCTGCTCAAACATTCCAAACGATGATTGGCGCAGGTTCGAGTGGAGTCGGAGGTATTTTGCGAGCTTCCGGTTAGAGAAACAACGAGTGATAATTACTAAGTTATTACTGTTTTTTTAGCTTTCTTAATGTTTATAGGTGTGTAATGTACAAGCGGAAAAGATTTAGACTTTCAAAATTCTTTTCGAAATTTCCCTAATGAAATTTCTATGAGAATTTTCATTTTTTTTTAACTTTAAATCTTTTCCTGGGTACATTCACTTATTATACCTATCTGTTTGATATTTATTTTTACGAACTCCTAATATCTATGTATTTGGACTATTTTATACATATAATTACAATGATATAGTTTCTTGTATAAATGAAATGCCCCACTTTTGTACATATTACTTAATTCATGTTTCCTAATTGACAATAATTATTTAGCGGTTTTGTGACATAATAGTAATAGACAATTTTCAGTGATGAAATAAAGGTTTTTACCATTTATCTACTAGTTGTGGTTATTTCCTTTAATTTATAAATTTTGAATAAAATTTAAAAAAATTATATAGTTAAAGTGATGCATAATATGAAATATTTTATATTTTAAATTATAAAACAATTATAAATGTTATGCAAGGTAATTTTTTTTAAATTTAATGGGATTGCCAATGGGTAAGTATTGTTAATTTTAATTTATGAACTCACAATTTTGTTTTTTATTGTGCGCTTATGTTGTTTTCATGTTATGCAAAATGGCAAGCCAAATTTCGAACAAATAATAAGAAAGGGATTTTTTCTTGGAATTTGTTAATGAAAGCTTAAGATTTTTTTTTCATTTATCAGTTTATTTTTTCTATATTACTTAAATCAATTAAATAATTATTTTCATATTCAGAAAAGAAACAAAATTCAAAAAAAAATTGAAGTAATAATCATCAAAATTAAAATTAGTAATCAAACAAGGAAATAATTTTGTTTAAAAGTAATTAAATATGAGTAAGGAAGCAAAAACCATGGACATTTTAAAAATAAGCGTAAGTAATTAACTTAAGTATATTTAGAAGCCTAAGTCAAAGTCCGCTTAGTTGGATTTACTCATATTTACTTCATTCCTGTACAAAACTCCAAACTTATTATAAAATTTTAAACTATTTTTCAAGAAACTGTCCATAAATCAGCTTTACCATTCATGTAAAAACTAAAAATACGGATGCTTATTATTTATTACAGCTTTTTTTAAAGAATTTTCTCGAGAAGGAAATTAACGTTTCACCGCAAAGTCCTCATAGGTATAAAACGTTGTCAGGCGCTGTTAATTCTCCTCCACCTTCGAAAGAAATGCGGTTACCATTGACGTCAATCGCCACGCTTGGTAGGTAAAATAATAAAAACAAGAACGAACGTAAGGCAAAGCGCAGAGAGAGAAAGACACTTAGCTCCAACCAAGAACCAAAGGCGTCAGAATCCAGAAAATAAAAGTCGATTTAAGAATTCATTTCGAAACGCCTTAACACGTTTATTATTGTTCGTTATTATTGAAGACTGAAACGCATGAAGAAAGAAAGTGAAAGGAAGAAAATTGGAATTTTTTATTACTCATAAATTAATAGAATTTCCTTATTAAAAATATAATCTCTCTTAAAAATTAAATAAAGGAAAAGCAGCAGTTTCCTATTGGTTCTTGGTAGTGAGAATAACGGTCTGATGCCAAAATTGGCATTGCGCAACTTGTACTAAGAAGATGATGCTCTTGGAGGAAACGAAAATTGCAGTCTGCATGCGAAAGAATTTCAAAAATTGACACTTGTTACATTATATATTATCTCGAGAAGTAAGAAGTAGGTTGTTGCGAGCAACCTGCGGATCAGCATAAGAAAACTTGTCAGGCGCACTGAGTGGAAGCAAGTAAGAAAGTCAAGTCGCGCGAGTCGACTCAGTTAGAACTCGAAAGACACTTAAGTTGTTGGTGCGTGGTCTCTCGCGCTCCGTGGCGCTCGATCTTTTAATGTCACCTTTCAAAATAAAAATAAAAACCATAATAATTGCTAATTAATTAGTGTCTGAAACCAATCAGAATCTCAGTGCATCCTTAGAAATTTTGAGCTTTCAAGATGGTTCTCATAAGCAAATGTACTGATAAAACTGACGAATCGGTAAGTTGCTATAAACTTCAATACTGTTTTTCTATCTCGATAGAGCTTATAAATTAAAGATTAAAAGATCAAAGTAACAAACGAGTTTGTTGGTTCTGAAACCTACTATGCGGCGACCGGTCCGACCATACTCACTATGTCTTCGGAGACATTCTCTTCCTTGAATCAATTGCTTGTAATACACTTGTAAAAACAGAGTCGCGATTCAACTTCGTCGCTCTCTGTATGTTCTAAATGTACTTATAAACACACATGGAGGTTAAGAGGACTTCTGCAAACACGGTTTTTTATATAGTCTTTTTTCCAGTAGTTTCAATAAATTTTTTTTTAGACGTTGCATGAATGTGTCGCAATAATAAATAAATAAAGGCGAAGAAAATTTTCAATTTCGAATGTCTTGTGTATTATGTCACACCCGGTATTTATGCGATTTAAATGATGTTGGTTTTTTGTGCTTCGAGAGATTTGGAAAAACCAGTCAGCAAATATCACCGTTGAGGTAGAAATCAAGTTGATTCATTCGCGTAATGGACGGTTTTTGTTCTCTCTGTATGATAGAGACAATTAAAAGAGTTACGTAAAGAAGTTCTTGCATTGTTCTTTGTTTGTTTTATTAGTGGTTTTCAGTGTTATTTTTGTTTGCAGCTTTTATAACTGCTGTTTTTTAATTAAAACTCAATGCAGAATAATAATAATGTTGTTTTAAATGTTTTTTTAGAGCAATAAGAAGTTTATTAATTAAAAATCAATGAAATATATTTTGAGAATTTCTTGGAAATAATATTTTTATAGAATAATGAGATATCTTTTATTTTAAATAGTTTTTAAAGCAATAAAATTGAATTCGACATGAGAAATTAGGATAAGTCGTAAATTTTCATATTATATTTCTCTTGTTGCCATAAATAATATAAATTTTGAGATAGATAAATTTTTATTATTTGAAAGTATTTTACAAATGTATCAAAAACAGTAATCAAAATTCTCTTTAAAATTTCAAATGAATTAATTTCTTTACAATTGACAATTACTTTTTATTATAAAAGCTTTAAGAACAGTGATTTTTCATAATGCATGCTCCTACTCGTGCATTACCTTGAGAATGTAATTGCTACAACAGAAAAGCGCATATTTAGATTCACTTGCGGCAATTAAGCGATCAGCAAGTAGACTCCAGGTGGAATTTCCAAAGTGAAACATATTCAAAAACCCACTTACATAACTAAAAAAAAAAGAACTAGCAAAATGAAAATCACAAATTACATTAATACATAACATTAGTACATTAATTCAAAAATGAAATAATGCGGAATTAGTTTTTGATCCACATGAATTAACACTTTGGTTTTCTAAGCAGCAGCAGCAGCAGACAAATTTCGAGCGAGCAAAATCTTAAGGCGCGTGAACTTTCAAGGTAACTCCGAATGCCAAGAACTAGGCTCCACCAAACCTTAGTTTTTTTTTTTTTGTTCGCAATTGACGACAAAAAACAGAATTCATGTGGTCATTTCCTAGAGCAAGAGCAATAACCAAATAGGTCCGCGCAGTTTTTCGAAACTTTAGCAAGCTCAGTACGCTTTGAACCGCAAACTTGAGAGCACACATCTTTACGTAATCTTCGCTTTGCCATTTAGCGCTGCAATATCTCGAAAATGAGAATTAAAAGGTATAGCTTCGAGTTAAATAACGAGCGATAAGTTTTTACATTAGTCATTCGGCGGGTCAAAGTTTATCGGCGTGTTTTTGTATAATCGAGCGCTCTTCTCTTATTTGCAGATGTCGCAAATAGTTCCATCGGTTGGGTTTACGCCGCCCTGCGATTACAGCAATTTCGCGGATAACTTCGATCTATCCCTGCTGCCGCCGCTCTCGCCGAATTTATATTCGTCGCCGCCCCCGCCGGTGCCGAAAATCTTCACCGACTTGGTGAACCAAGAGCAAGAGTTCAGCCAAATTTTGTCGCAGGACCAGAAATTGGATAATTTACATTTGGAAGTGCCATGCAGCTCGAATTATTACGCCAATAGTCCCACGGGAGCTCTGTACAGTCCGCAATTACTGTCGCCCAACACAATTTATTCGCCTCCGTATATGCAAAATTACCAGGAGGTTTACACAGACATCAAAAAGGAGCCTTTCGATTGCGAAGACCCTTTGATTGGACTGCTGTGTGAGAAGAAAGAGGAAGACAATACTCCCGACTTCCAAACTTTGGGCTTAACGTTCAAAACCGAAGATAAGAAACAAGATCATCAACTTTTAAGGGAAGTCTTAAGGGACACGAGCTTTCAGAAGAAGTACAATATAAAATCATTGGATTTTCCAATTTTGTCACCCAATAACCATCTAGTGCCGGATACCAATTTCATAAAAATGGAAGAAAACAAGGATGAATACGATGCGTTCGTGCCGGGCAAAGATATCGAACCTGTTCTCAACTTAGCCATCGAGCAAATGCGCAAAGAAGTGGACACAACTTGTTCGGCCTTATCCATTTCCCCAGGTGAGTTTTCATTTAATACGCGCGATGCATAAATGTCCCACTTTGCTTATCTCTCGATCCGATGTTCAATTAAGAACAGAAATTCCAGCGGGCAACCTTGGAAACACTCCTTTTATCTTTGGCTTGTCGTTGTTTATTTATAGATCCGTCGCAATGGACCCCCAGCAACGTGTTGTCCTGGGTGGAATGGACTTCGAAGGAGTTTAATATACCGACCCCGGGTGCCCAACAGTGGGACCTGGACGGCGCGAGTCTTATGTGCTTGAGCGAAGATGATTTTCTGCGAAGATCTCCGCAGGTGAGTCACACTCTATAAATAAATGCGTCCATTTTGTTGCTTTTGTTGTTTATGATGCTAAAGTTATTTCTCACGGACAATTTATGAGGATTTTCATTCGGAAATTATAGTTTTCTTTCTGTTGTAATCGTGGTTTGCTTATAATAAATAATAATCATTAATAATTGAAATAAAAAATCTTATTGCGCAATATTTGAAATAATTATTTAATTAAATTTTTTTGTAAATTTAATAATATTTATTAAATAATACGGAAAAGAATATTTTTACCAAAATTTTAACAGGAAAAAGAATTTTTTTCACATAAAAATGAAAATTTTCAAAATTTTTTTTTTTTATGGTTGTATGGTAAACTTTAAAGCGTTGTAAATAATTAATATGAAATAAATTTTTAAAATATTTAATAGATTATATAAATATACTTAACTAAGAATGGATTTATGTTATTATTAAGTAAAAGCTCACCATAACTTATGTGTTACAATAAAAAGCTCTCAAATTGCACGAAATCGACAAAAAGAGAGCTTTTAATCAGATCTCAGGAACTGCTTAACACATCAATACAAAACAAACATATTTTTAAAGATAACAAAATATACTTTATTTTTTATATACATAAATTAATTTTTAGTGCTAAATAAAGGGTTAAAACAGTTGCATAAATAGACGTAAAATTGACCGAATTCATAAAAATGTTTATTTCGCAAAAAAATCATTTTAAATTGTTCCAAAGGTAAAATTTATATACATAAAAGAAATATATAATAAATTTATCGTATTTTTATTAATAAAAATAAATGAAAAAATGGAAAAAATCCAAGAAAAACGAATAAATTGTTTAAAAATGAAAATAAAAACCGGTTTTCAGCAATTTACTTCTTAAAAATTTATTAATTCGGTTTAAAACACTTTTTTTAATATAAAAATATTCAAATAGCTTAAAATTTATCAGCAAAATTAACGAAACTAATATATTATTCAAAATATGTAACAAAAAATTGCAGATTTAATCATAAAACTACATTGAATTGCATATCAATAGAAAATTTTCCTCTGCAAAACAAATTTAAGTTAAAATTAATTTCTGTTTATTCGAATTGAGTAGCTAATTAGGCATTTAAAAAGTTAGTTACATAAGTTGTTTGAAATAATTTTGTTTTGGAAAATTCGCATTTGCAAAGCGTTTTACACACTAATGATGTCACTCTTTGTGTGTGAGCGGCGATTTTCTAATAATTAAAACGTCGGACACGTTTTTGAAAGTAGGCCGTTGTTGTTTGTTCGCTGAGCGCGCGAATAAGAAAGACTTTCACCGGCTAAAAATGACGCACGCAAAATGGATGGAATGCGAGCTAAGGACGAACGATGACATTGCCTGCGGCCGAACTGGTCCCCAAGAATTTTTCTTTTCATTCTTATAAGCCTCCATATTTTATTATATTATTCATCGTAATTTATATTGACGGTCATCTCGGGATCGGAATGCGATGATACACTTTGTTTATGTCGGCTGTGTGTGTGTGTGTGTGTGTGTGTGTGGAAATGGAGAAAAATGTATCGCTCGTCAAACGCAATTACATTACTTTCTAATGACATTAATGTTTGTTTTAATGGTTGGAGAAATCTTCGATGGCAAAAAGTATTATCACCGTTTTTAAATCGATTTTAAATATGTTAATGGCTTTTATTTTATCAGTATAGTTTATTAACTCTGGAATATAAAGAAACAACTTTTATGTTTTATTTTTTCTAAGCAGTATTTTATTATTTAATAAAATTAAAATTGTATTTTTTTTAATTTCAAAAGTTATGGTTTTCTATTGAAATTCATTCTAGTTTTTCAATTTTAATTAAGTGGTGATTTTTTTCAAAGTGTTTATTTTGAATAATATAAGCATTTATATTTATCATTTTTTCTAAGTATAAATATTTATGACTAGGTTTTGTTAACATTTATAAAGTAACCAAATTTTTTTATATAGCCATATTTAAACAGTTATATTTTTTGTTTCTTAAAAAATGTAAATTAAAATTAAAAAACTAAAGCAAATTCTTAAAAAATATAGAGCGGAATTTGATTAAAATTTACAAGAGAAAGTTGAATGTTTTTTAAAAATATAATATAAATAAGGTAAAAGCATTCAAAAGCATTAAAATAACAAAACGAAAATTAAAAAACCTGTTTTTAATTTTATTAAAACCACTTTATTATCATTTAAAACAAAATTTTCACAGCATAAATTTTTATTTCTAGCAATAACCAGTCATAATTTATCAAAAAAATTATTTACAACAAATTAAATACTTAAACTTCAATAATAGCCCTATTATATAACCCAAAGAAACTAAATTTAGATCTTTAAAAATACACAAATAATAAAAACGATAAAAACCAATTTTCTGTAGCTGTTATCAAATTTATGTGTTCATTACTCTAACATTAATTTAGAAAAAAGTTATCGCATTAGCTTATTTAGCATTTTAGTTGTACAAATGGCAGATTAGTAGTGCACATTTATGAAAATGCTATACTATTTATTGCGCAAAATGATAACTGCTAAAGATACAAAAAGGTCAAATGTATTTGTTAAGAAGCAGCAATTTGTTTGCTGCAATTATTCAGTATCTAAGAGATTGTTCAGCACTGTTGCTTAAGACAATACAATTATTGTTTATCTGCACCTGAAATGAAAATAATTTATTAATTTATTTATTGCGTGCAATGGGTGCAGCTCTTAATTGTTTAAGTGTTGAAATATTCGTTTTTTTTCATTGTTTTCTTAGTTTATTATAGCGTTATTGCTAGGGAAATGTATTAATTTAAATATTTTTATTTTATGGGATGTTTTAATAGTGTTAATATGGTGTTACTTTTTTTCTGTGGTGAATATAATTAACATTTTGTTGAAACATCCTGTTGATGATTTCGCTGTTTTAACACATAATTTGTATCGATAAACTTTTATTAAAATCTAAAGAATTTAGGAGTTTGATGCTATATTTTTTTTATTTATTTTTTTAAGCTATTTTTTTTAATTTAAATTTTATAATTTTAAAGAAATTCAAATTTAAGCGACTGTTAATTAATTAAATAATAAGAAAAATATATTTGAAACATGAAATGAAACTTTTTTTTTTTAATGAAAAGTTTTGCATATTGTTAAAGGGTGGAGCGATTCTGTATGCCCAGCTTGAGATATGGAAGGCAGCATTCTTAGATGACGAGATGCTGTGGCAGCCCAACAACACCACGACGGAGACCACATCGAACGCTTCGAGTGGCGATGTGAGCGACGGTAAGAGCGATAAAAATTTTAACTGGAAAAATATGACGATGACCTTTCGAGATCGATTAACAAATGATTTATTGGCTTTTTGTTTATACTAAAAATATATTGGCAATTAATAAGATTCGTAACAAAGAATGGAATGTTATACTTAAATCAACAAACAAAGAGCTCCGTAACTACAACTATTGCAAAACAACTGGTCGTCCTTGATTAGATATTTCCATTTTCTCATTGGCTAAACGGCTTTTTTGCTTTGCACACCTCAATCTAATGCGCTTCTAGGAATACAACAATAATGACGATTTTTCTGTATGTTTTATCTCCTTTTTTTGTGTGCAGACGAAGACGAAGAAATGCCAATGTCGACCGGATCGACTTCTTCGTCCGAGAAACGGCCAGCTTCTGGCTCGCACATTCACCTCTGGCAGTTCCTGAAGGAGCTGCTGGCGTCCCCCCAGGTGCACGGCTCTTGCATCCGGTGGTTGGATCGCGGTAAGGGTGTTTTCAAAATCGAAGACTCGGTAAAGGTGGCCCGACTTTGGGGCAAACGCAAAAACCGTCCGGCTATGAACTACGACAAGCTCAGTAGGTCCATCAGGCAGTACTACAAAAAGGGTATCATGAAGAAGACCGAAAGGTCGCAAAGATTGGTGTACCAATTCTGCCACCCTTATTGCCTTTAAGTTTTTTTTTTTGCTCGAAAACGAATGTAGATTTATTGAGTTCTTAGGTATAAGGGTTTTTTATATAATTTATTTGCTTAGTTTGTAGAAAACTTCAAAGTTATTGAAGTTTGGGTACCAGTTAGGTACCCTTTTTAAAGCGCATATTTTCAGTTCGTAATATTTGGAAGGTAATTTCCAATATTTGTTTAGTGTTTAACTAAGGTAGAAGTTGTTGAAAGCAAAAATAACTTTGCCGATGTGGCCGCTAATTTTAGGCGCTCACCTTCTGCACAGAGGGTTCGAGCCCTTTAAGGGCACCATCGGTGGATTTTGGTCCCATATATCTATGATATATCGAAGTAAGTAGGTTCTATGAACGATTTATAAATCTCTTTATTTAATTACTTGTTTTATTTGTTCTTTTGTTTGTTAAAATATTTGCATTAGTTGACTAATAATTCTTTTTCGAGAAGAAATTTCAATTTTAAACAATTTTGTTTTGTTTTGGTGTTTGGGTTCAATCGTTCGGGTTTGAAAAAAATCAATAATTATACTAATGCAAATATTTTGAAAAAATTCTGGTACTTTCTTCGAAAGTCCAATTGATGTTTTTTTTTATGTATGTATACTAAAATACTCTTAATGTTTATTTGTAAATAATTACATTTATAATTTAATTTTGCATGATACTTATAGCTCATACTTTTAAGAAGATTTATATTTTACTTTTTATTATTCATTATTTTCAATAAAAATATATTTTAATAAAAAAAAAACCTTTTTCTTTACTTATTGCTTCCTTTTTAGCAGTTTTAACCCGCAGAACTTTTTAAAAAATTCCGTATTTTAAACATCCAGCAATACAAACATTTTGTAGTAATTATAAAACCCAGTACTTGCTTCAATCAAAACAAAAGAGGCTTCAAAGCGGTTGCGCAATTGGGAAATAGGGAAAATCGATAATACAACAGGTTGAAAAGTTGACATTTAGTCTCCTTGCTCCCGTTTCGTTTGCATCAACATTCCGAATTCAATATGAGTCTAGTGCAATCGCGTTCAAGCCCAAACAAAGCGCATTTAAAGTTGAAAAATGAAGAAGCTTCAAGTCCCAAGACGGAAATGATTGCCCCAGTGCATAAGCCTTCCAAACGCGAAATATCTTCCGATCAGGAAACGTCGCTAAGAACAGAGGCATCGGAGGATAGTTCTGGTTCAAACAGGACCTACGTCAAGGATGATCATCGCAATGAAAATACGATTCAAAAGACCCCTAGCAGAGATGTTAGTGTTGATGGGGAGAGCCAAATCAATTCGAAAATTATTGGACTCATTGAATCGGAAATGAAGAGGGAAGCTAAGCATAGTACTTTTAGCGACAGTAGGCCACAGAGTTTAAGCTTTTATGAAGAAGAAAAAATTCCCGAAGAGTTATCAGGTAACTTTCTGTATATTACAAAATATATTTTTTTTAATTAATAGATAGTAATTGCGCTATAAAAAAATTAAAAATTCATGTTTTCCATTACAGGAAACTTAGAACTTTTAAGCCCTGAAGAAAGAAAACACTACAAACGACGTAAAGATAAAGACTTTATCATATCGCAAATGGACACAGATGAACGTAATATGTACAATAGCATTCAGGATATTTATAATCGTCAGGATAACGATGATATTATGTCGTCGTCCTTAAAAAAGTCCAAAAGAAGCAAGAAGAAACACGGGGGAGACTCAGAATTAGGTAAAATTTTATTACAATTTTGTCTAAACTTATTGGTCTAAACAATTAAAAAATTGCCACTTGACAGGAATAGGTGACAGTCGCGAAATGATGATTCCGAAAGAGAAACGCAAGAGCAAGAAGAAGAAACACGAATCGTCGCCGATGTCTTCCAAACAACGCAAGCACCGGAAGCGCGAAGACGAATACGAGACAACGCGCAATGAAATCACTCTCGCTTTGGAGGACCTTCAGGACGACGTCTTCGAGCAAACCAATGCCGAAGAGTATCCGCGAATTGAAAAAGTTAAAAGAAGTCCGCGCAAGAGTGACAAGATTTATGTGCAAAAGAAGAACAAGTTCGAATTGGCCGCTAGAGATTTGTCCAGTATGGAAACTCATCCAATAAGGCAACAGTAAGTTTTCTTTTTAAATATTTCTTTCTTCATTTATTTTTCTGTTAATTTCTACTATTTATTTTTAAAGCGAAAAGTAATTTTTAATTTTAATGTAATTACAAAAAAATAAAACAATTGCAGATTTAATAAACCAGCAAATTCTCCGCTGTATTCAGCAATAAATGCTCAAAAGTATTGGAGAAAATTCACCAACTTTTGCCATGGATTACTGGGAGGACTTGGATTCGCCCACATGACATACATTATGGCAAATCAATTCGTTATCAGTCCGGAATCGTTAAAAAACTACGCTCTCTACAGTGATATTTACGTCGTCTTGTTTTATATCCTTAGTATTTTATGCTTGGTATCAGTTTTCGATAAATACGATATTGCCAATTTAGAAGCGGAAGGATCGCTGAAGGAGTTTGCCAAAAACCGAAGAGGAAGCTGTGTCATTGTCCTGTACATAATAACTTTTGTTTTGCATTTAGTAACTGCGCCCAAAGATGACCAAATTGCATTGGTTGCTCAAGATTTTGAATTTTCCAAAAATGTACGTACCGCAAAATTTAAATTTTTATTTTTTAATTTCTTCTAAAAATAATCATTTCAGATATCTGAAACTGATATCAAAATATGGACTTCCCTATCAGTATCCAGAGGATTCTTTGCATTCCTAGCATGGTTTTTCATATCATTGACTTCGCCAGAAGATTTTCTCTATTCGCATCTGAAAAGTTTGGACACCTGTGTAATTCCCGAAGGATAAAAACTTGTAAAATTATAAACAGAAGTAAGCAGAATACTCTAAGATATTTATTTTTAAATAATATGTTTAAGCGACATTACATTTATTAATTAACTATGTGCTAGAACTAATGAATAGATTTTGGTTTTCGCTGTTTTCCTGGATTGTTAATATCTCCGGTCTCAGTTTACAGTACAGAATGCATCCGTAGATTATTCCGAAAATTTGTAAAATGCAAATGCCTAATCCAACGGCACTAAGGATTCCTAAATGGATTTTCATGTGCTCTTCCATGTTATCCAAACATCCCTAAAATATATTTTTTTATTATGTTTCAAAAGAAAAATTAGATCAGTTAAAAAATAATTACTGTATGGTAAATATTCGATGGATGCGTTCGTTTTCCACATTTTGGCGTTATGGAATAACAGCAGGAGTCTGGAACCAAATTGGGAAAGGAAACTGTTTCCTGGCGCCAGTTTGTTGCATTCCAGTCGCTGTAGGAAGTAACCCCACAGCAATTAAACTAAAAAAATATTTAATAAAGTTAATTAGTCCATTTTTCTCTTAATTACTCAATTTAAAAAAAAATCTTGCTAAAAATGTGTAATAATTTATATGGAAAGAAAAAAATAATTTAATTTATTAAGTAAATGTGATATCAATATAAAATTTGAGAAATTTGGCTAAAGTAGGCCCTTATTAGAATTTCTGCAAATGTAAACAAACAAGCGGATCACCATGATTCATCTTGCAGTTTGCAGTGTCTGTCACACCACTCAGTCTAGCGCAGAACGTGGTGCGGTGATCAACGTTATACATAAAATCGAAAAACTTTTATTTGATTAATTAATTTATTTTTTTAATAATAGTGAAAGTGTCTTTTTAAGTGCCCCAATGGATTACCTTCAATTTATGGATAAATTTTTAAAGAAACAACAAATAAGGTAGGATTTCGAAGCTGTTTTAATACCTTTTCTTGTAAAAAATCTATTGCTGAAGTCTTATCATCTTCGAATCCGTATGAATTTATGAATGTTTCCTTAAGATTCATTTCCAATTCGTGATGTACTTGTTCACGATACACGTAAGCCAAAATTCCAACCATTGCTTCGATTAAAAATATCAGCAAAAGGAGGAAAATGTACTGAAAATGAAAAAAAAAATTGTTTCATCAGAAGAAAAAATAGCACCTACATGGTATTAGTTGCTTAATTAATTAAATTTTAATTTACTTGTTAAAGATGGTTAAAGAAAATACTTCTCTTAAAATTTGGAAAAGTTGCTTTCAATGGCTAGTAAAAAAGTAAACAAATTGTTTTTTTGTAATTATATGCATTTATATTAATCAACAATTGTTAATAAAGTGCTAATTTAGCAAAAGGCACATTAAAAATTATTATTAAACAAATTTAATTAATAAAATACTTTATAAAAAATTACATCAAGAATTTATAATTTGTTTATAACATTCAATGAAAATTTAATTCTCTGCGAAAAGGTGAAGAAATAATTAAAATTGGCCGTTTACTTTTGTAAGAGAAATCAATATTTTCATTTTTTAAGGGCATTTTTCGCCGATTTTACTGTATTACATGTAGTATTTACCCAACTTTTTACTGAAAACTATAAAAAAAATTACTATTCTTTTAATTACATGCGAAAACAGCAAGAAAAAAGCTTTGAAATTGTAAAAAAACGTAAAAGCAAGTTTCAATCTGCAATAAAAACAGTCTGGAGGGAACACGAACTTAGCCGCCATTTAAACTACATGTAAAAAAGTTAATAGCAAAATCAGATATTTCAAATTTTAAGTCATTATTGAAGAAAATAATAATTGTTTGAGTTGTAGTTTGGCAAATTACATATTATATTGTGATTACAGGGGTAAAAACAACTTAAAACGGCTTTAAATCGAATTTGTTACTAACTTTTTCGCGTGTATTTTAAATGGCGGCTCGTTCCCGTCTCCTACACAGACTGCAATGGCGGCTCTAAAAGTAGTGCACGATGGGTTGCCAACCATTTTTAACAATTGAATAACAGCTATAACAGTTTATTTCGTAAATAAAAGTGAGTTAGTGCTCGTCTTAACAGTTTTATACTAAATTAAGTGTTTAATATGTGATAATTACTCAAAAATGGATTATTTGGTTTATTACGAAACTGTTCAACCAATGTAAGTGTTAATTATTGTTATTTTCCTATGAAATTTCATTTTCTATTAATTAGTAATTGCCTGTTATTATTTACATGTTATTTGATTAAATTTGAAACGTTTAGTTAAAAATAAGCTTTTTGAATTAAATAAGTGGCAAAACAATTAGTATTTTATTGTTTTGCAAAAGTTGTTCTGTATTTTTAGTCACTATTCAAAACAACTTAGAAAAGTATGTATAAAAACGAAATAATTACCCAAAGAAGTCCTATTCTGTATTCTTTGGCTATGGAGCAGAATCCTAAAATGGTCACTAGGACCACCAAAGCTCCTGCAATTATCAGAAAATAGACCAGCATTGGATAAGTTGCAGAAGTCAGCAGTGCAACATATTGGTACCGATCCAATAAAGTCCAAATTGCGGCCGCTAAAACCAAACATCCTGCAGCCTAAAAAAAAAAAATCAAATTCAAAAGTTAAACATTTACAAAGTAAATAAAATTCAATTTCTTTAATCTTACTTACAAAGAACAAAAATGTAAAACAATGCAAGGTGCACTTTAAAAATCCGACGCTGCAGCATCCGTTGTCACTGTTGCGTTTCGTCATCTTTTCACCACTTGCCATTCATTCTGCAAATTGAATGCCCAGTGGTTCGTATTATGAAGCCGTTAGAAGTGAACTGTTTGAAATGTTGGTGCATAATGCAACCATTTGGTACACCTACCTTTGTATCAGGTCACTCTCGCGTGTTGTTAGTTCTTTGGATGCAACTTAGGAGCAGGCATCGAAAAAATGTGCGTGGAAATCCGCGCGTGGGTTTTCCTTCTATGTCAGCCACTTCCTCTTCTATACGGCTCTTGATGCCTATTACTATTTGTACTTCTTAAGTGCTTGCCTGCTTACTTGTTGTTCAATTACCTACAAGCTAGTCGGATGCGTTTCACCAATTAGGTTTTAATTTCTTTTAAAAAAAGCACCGTTTATGGTCGGCGCGTTTCTGTTGCTGTTTTTGCCATTTACTGGAAAATAAAGTAACAAAATGCAATTACTTTGTGCGCGCCGAAGAACAACTATTTCGTATATGTGTGTAAATTGAATCTAACTGCTCTTTACGCCCACTACTCATTTCTCATTTGCATTTCGTTAGTTTTACTTTTGTTCTTTACTGATTTTTTTTTGTTTCTCTAGCTTTAATTTGCGTGTTTTTATGTTTATTCAACGAAATTACCTGTAAAAGTTAAAATATAAACTAATTTTAAGTTGAAAAAAGAAATAACAAAACAATATATTAAATAGCAATTTTTATTTCTTAATACTGACTACACATATTAATAACAAAATTTAACAAAATATCAAAGAATACATAATATATTTCTCCTATTAATTGCCTGAAGCAAGGCAATTAAAAATAATAGACATCAGTACATGCAAAGTATAAATCCAGTAACAATATCGATCAATATAAAGCAAATTTAAAGTACCAATTACTCATCAATATAGCTCTTAACACAATACATAATAGTGAATAGTTAAACGTAACAATAGTTAAGGAGTAAATAATAGAAATTTTTGCATTAGGGTAATTGATGCACAATTAAAAATCAAATTTTTATATCTTAATTAAAATACGAATAAATTGAATTTAAAATTCAGACGCAATAGATCCCTTATTGATATTTGTAAAGGCCTTATTCATTGTAAAAAAGTACGAAAATATTTACAAAAATAACAATTTGCCTTATAAATGTACTAAAATGCTTTCTCACAAGGTTCCATCACAAGTATCAGTATTTGGTTTACGATCAAACAAAAAAAAAATACAACTTTAGATTATGGAAAGATTGATTAAGTGGTTTTTTTTTTCGCACCGGTGATTAATCTGTTTGTAGTGTTTTTGCGCGCTAATTTCGCACGCAATCAACTCAATCGAAATTGGCAAGGGCTCCTTTCAGTTTGTCGACAATCGACGAATAAAATACTATTTGTTCTTCTAAATGCTCGCGCATACTTTCCTTCAAATCCGAATCGCGCTCGTTCTTGAAATGCGACAATTCCGCCAGAGTGGTGTAGATGAAGACGTCGCTTCTGGTCTTCACATCAGTTAATTGGGCTCCGCTGAGGGTCTTCTCCAATTCTTTGCGCTTGTTTTGAGCTCCTTTGCACGTGGCGAAGATCCCTTGGAACGAAGACGTTAGTCCTTTGTACAAATACAGTTTGTCGCCAAGTCTGTCGTAATCTTTGGTTGGCTGATTCTCGTGCATCGTCCCAATGTCGTAATAGGCATGTCCGATATGTTTGATAATTTTCGACAGTTTGCAGGGCACTGCTTTCGAATCGAATTCTATAGCTGTTCCCAGTGATATCAAACTGGTGCCTACTTTATGGTACTCTCTGGAATACAAAGATTTGAATTTCTTACTTTGGTCCAAACAAACCGCGAGCATTTCTTTGATTGCCGAATCCAAGTTGTTAATGAACTTGAACTTGTTGGTCTCCAAGTTTTCGTAGACGGACGGCAAAAGCGTCTTTTCCGGTGCTTCTATACAATAGGCAAAATTGGCGCCAATCAATTCGTCCTTTTCCGCTGTGCGTTTCCCAATTTTCCAGCGTTTCTCATCGGTGCAGGTGAGAAAATGCTGCCAGACTTCGCACTTAGACAGCACCGGATGACGGGTTACATAATTAACAAACTCCTGCAGTTGACAACGGCGATGTTCAATAAATTGCTCTTCGTATCTACCCGATATTTGTTTATCGGGCAAGGGAGGCACTGCCAACAAGCTGAATTTTTCGCAAAGGCGTTCGTGCAACCAATCGAAGTGTTTGTATCTTCTGGAAACTTGAATACCAGTCGAAACAGGCGTCAACTGATAAGCTATGAATTTCTTGAATCCTCCAAGTTTTGACTCTTTCTTAGGACTGGTTACCTGCACAGCATACACCTGTTCATTAGGCCATGAGAAGGTATTCTCATCCAACTTGTAAATGTAAATTTTGCTGTTATCAGGAACCACTTTTGGATTTCCCGTTAAATATCCTTCTCCTCCGTTTCTGGCAAATGACCCAAATCGATTTAGGGTCCTTGACGTTACTGTCCCTTTGTTGTCTATATTTGGATCATGCACAAAATCATTGTTTGCATACACAGGATCAGACTGGGGCTGTTCTGCACTGGGGTACTCATTGGGTTCTATCTCTGAATAAGTATCATCATCCCAATCAGCATCATAGTCTTCATTCACTTGAGGATTGTAGTTCTGTTGCATGGGCGGAGGTACAGGTGGGGCCCAACTTGGTGGATTTGATGAGAGCTTTTCTACATATGTTTCTGGGAATAGTCCAGTTTTACCTTGGGAATTGGTTCCTTCCCACCATCCATCGCCGACATCTGTGCGGGTGATTTTTAGGGTTTCGCCAGCTGTAATGGACATTTCGGCCGTATTGGGCTCGGCTTGGAAGTCGTAATTGGCCTTTGCTTGGAACATTGTGCTTTACTTTCTTGATTGCAGTGGTTTAATTGTATTAATTAACGATTGTAGAGTGCAATAACTTCACGGTTCACTGTTGTTGCGAAGGCGTAAGCTGCTCAGTCATACTACCTGCGTGAATACGCAAATTTCGATTTTTTTGTTCAACAAAATATTGTTTATGTAAATTTACACGACTTTGTTACTGACACACATCGTTCCCAAGTCACTTGAAATGAAATTGTCAAAAGGGGTTAAGGTTTTTCTTATGATTTGTTTTCTGTAATTAATTCTAATTTTCTGTATAGATGGGGCGAGTCTTGCTTTGTACTCCGGTTTAGAGATGGCTCAGTGTATATTATATAGTATATAATGTACTTTTTATATATTTTTAAACTATAGATTTTGATTTTTGGGTTTTTGGAATTGATTTAATTTGTTAGTAATGAATATTTTTGTAGGTACAATTGCTAAAACAATAACTTTTTTTACAAATAGTTAAAGGTATATTATGAAGTTATAAAAAGATTCAATACATTTTATTTTTAGTGTAATAATAATGTTTTTAAATCCAAAATTTGGAACATTAGTATGAAATGCAAATTAATGAATCAATACCAATTTTCCCAGAGTTCCAAAAATACGTTAAAATAAACAAAAGTTATTTTTAACTTTCTTTCAAATCCATCATCAAATTCATGGAAATTTTATTTTATAAACTACGTTTCTCCTACGAAAAACTATTTTAGGAGTTACATTATTAACTTGTCAGAAACCACAAAGAAATAATTTATTTAAATAAAGGTTTTTTTTTGTTGCAAAAATTAGAAACTAAACTTCACAGATAATAAAGAAGCAGTAAACTTAGTCAAGTAAAAGTAAATCTTAAGAAAACATAACTCGTCACCATTAACAATAAAAAAAAAAGGATAGTAAATAAACCGCAAGAGACGTATGGACAGGATACTTAAGCGTACAGAGTATACCTGGTGCATATTTTCTAGTGGCAGGAAGTAATTTGATATTCACGATTCGTTGCGGATGCGCGCGATACGACTTTCCTCCTTTTTTATTTCATTTTAACTTGCACACGTTCAAAGGTTATCATCGTAAAATAATCACTTAAAAAGTGCTAGAAAAGCGAATATATATATTGAGCCAATATAAACAAAACTCGTTAAAAAAGTGTTTAATTTCAAGGTCCACCAAAACACACAATTGTACCATATTCGCTACTCGAAACAATAAAACCGAATTAGCAACTAATTATTATTGTTATCTGGATAGTGTGTAGAACTACTCACCTTAGGACGCTTTGGGAGTAGTCAAAGAATTTCGTTTTTACTTTCGTTGGCAGTTGCACTTTTGCCAGTTGCCCGAAATATTCCTGTTCTATTTACCAATATCAAAGGTATTTTTAAACCGGCGCAAATTGTTGCACTTTGTATATATGTTGGTGCTATACTAATTACCAGCGGCGATATTTAAATTGCGCGCTGGTTTATGGAGTTTTTGCCTTCGCAACCTTTTCGTTACTGTTCGCCTTCATTTTCTACTTGCTCATCTACCTACTACTACTACTCTTTTCTACTACCACTTTTACAATTTTCCTATTCCATTCAGCTGTTTTATTAAAATTTTCATCGCGTTCACTACTGTTAATTTAAAACATTCTTTATATAGCAAATTTAAAACTTTTTAAATAATAATATTATTTATTCATTAACAGCTTATATAGCCTTTAAACAATGAATAATACAAATGAATATGGACATAACATTGATAAATTACAGAACACTTGGCACTAAATGCTCTTTTCTGAAAAAAAATTGAAATGAAATAAAAAAAGTGTTAAGGTTTTTAATAATAGTATTTTATATAATATCAAGCATATAATTTTTTATATATGTTATTATATATATAATATTTAATTTAACACATTAGATATCAATAAATTAAATTGAGTAAATAAAATTTACTCAAAACTTGTTTATAAGAGCTCTTAATGTTTATTGCGCTTTTGTTCTGCAGCTTAACAATAATTACCAATTATCAGTATATAAACACATCAGAAGAAGTAAGTCATGGTCATTAATCATTATATTTTATATACACAGCGTATTTGTATCTTAATTATTGTTCCAGTTTTTTATTATAATTGGGACCACAAACTTTGTCTTTGTTTATGAAGCCGGTGCTGAAAAACACCCGAAAATTTATTATTTGCCTTTTTTGTTAATTAATATTGAAAAATAATAATTTAAAATTTACCTTCAGCAGGAGCTTCTGCTGGTGGTGCAGCTTCAGCAGCTGGTGCTGCTTCTGCAGGAGCTGCTGCTGGTTCTGCTGGAGGAGCTAAAAATTTAAATTTAAATTTAATAGCATTTTTTAACTAATTAACTAATTTATTTATTAATTATTTCAAATTGTTACCTTCAGCAGCTGGTGCTTCAGCAGCTGGGGCAGCTCCTTCTGCTGGTGGGGCAGCATCAGCTGCTGGCGCGGGGGCGGCTTCAGTAGTTGCTGCTGGTGCATCTGAATTTTTAAATTTTAATTTATTAATTAATTTTTTTATTTATTTCAATTAAGTTTTTTCATTTTTTTTATTTTATTTTGAAAATTTAAAATGTACCTGCTGCTGGTGGTGCTGCACCCTCAGGCGATGGAGCTGCAGGCGCTCCTTCTAAATTTTTCAAAAAAATCAAAAAAGTAAAAATAAAAAAAATATATAAATCTAAGACAGACCTGCTGGTGGAGCACCTTCTGCTGGAGCAGCTGCTGGTGGAGCTCCCTCTGCAGGAGCTGCTGCCGGAGTAGCTTCACCTCCTTCTGCAGGTGCAGCTGGAGCAGGAGCTCCTTCAGCTGGAGGTGCTGCTCCTTCTGCTGGGGGTGCCGCTCCTTCCGCTGGAGGTGCTGCTCCTTCTGCAGGCGGGGGTGCTCCTTCTGCAGGTGGGGCTCCTTCCGCTGGTGGTGCTCCTTCCGCTGGTGGTGCACCTTCTGCTGGTGGTGCGGCGCCATCAGCGGGTGGTGCACCTTCTGCTGGAGGTGCTGCTCCTTCTGCTGGTGGTGCACCTTCTGCTGGTGGAGCTGCTCCTTCAGCAGGAGCGGCAGGTGCTGCTTCTCCTTCGGCTGGAGCTGCAGGTGCTGCTGGTGCCGCTTCGGCTGGAGGTGCTTCGGCTGGGGTTGCTTCTGCAGGAGCTATTTTTTTTTATTTGCTATTAATTTCTTTTTATCTTTTTTTTTTCAATTTTTTTGCAGTTATTTTTTTAAATTGTGATGTGATGTTTTTTTATTTAATCATTGCTTTTTATTTGTTTCAGATCTGATAAGTGAATAAATTCGTGTTTCAATCTTGTCTTAAGGTATGTACAGATTACTTTAATTAACCTCGTAAATTCAATAAATCTTTAAAATTTAATTTAAATCTGTAAAAGTATTGAAACTTTTTTTTCATTTTAAAATTGAAATTTTTAAATTAAAAAATGAAGCGAATTAATTATTTCTGGCTCTTGGTTGAGAAAACGTTTCTTGAAAATTAAGAAAAAACTAACCTGGTGCTGGTGGTTCTTCAGGCGGAGGTGGAGGCGGTGCTTCTTCTTCCTAATATAATGATTCAAAAATAACCGAATTTATGGAAAATAATTAAAATCACCATAACAAATACGACCTGACCACAAAACACCAAAAAACAAAAAAAAAATTACAAGACAAAAGACCTGAAAACATAACAATAGACATAACTTACAGTACAGAGGAAAGACTTTATTCAAATATGTTTATGTGTAATTATTTTAATTAAATAAATATAGTACCATATTCATCAGTATTGCACATAACTTTAGTTAATATAGTTATAGATAGGTAATTATTAAAAGGTGGATATAATATTGTAACGAACAAAATGTAGTTTCATGCAACAAAAAACAGAAAAGAAATTGTTGAGCATTGTCGAGACGATGGACAAACAGAAATGACGATTTTTTTTCTTTACGAAATACAAAAAACTCGACATTCTATTCGGTGGCGATTCATGCTTCTGCTTCTTGAGCTTCGTGTTGTTCGTGTACCTTTTTGTCTTCCTTCTTCTGCGACCATTCCGGCTTTTTCTGCAAACAGTCAACCGTTAGAAATTCAGCATAAACAATATGTTTTCTTGCAAAGGAAAAACTCATAAATAGAGAGACTATATAGAAATATAATGTGTAAAATGTCTTCAGATGACTTAAAATGGTTTACGTTTATGTTTAAAATAAGTGCACTTGAAAGATTTTCAAAATTGCGTGCTAAAAGCTTCAACTGGTCAATATTACAGGGGGGTGGTTTAAAATATTCTAAAGGGGGCGCTTCAGCAAACTTCTAAAGGGGTCTAAACAAACATTCTCACCTTTGACTTTTTTAATATGAAAAATTTAATGGTCCACATAAATTAAAATTGACAAAAAACAAAAGAAAAAAATTGGTAAGTGAAAAATGTGTCCTGGAAGAGAGCTTTTTACAGACTAAAGTGTATCGGTTTGGACAGTAAAGTGCTAGTGTAATTTATTCCATAATAATTAGAAACAAAGGAAAATAGATAATGCGCTGTTGAAGAGACAAAGTTTAACTTTAATTTGTATGGATAATGTGTAAAAGTGAATTGCTTTTAAATGGAAACCAAAATTACTTCTTCTGTGTCTGCCATTCGGCCTTATCGGCTTTCTTGGTCTGTGAAATAAAACAACAAACGAAAGCTGTATTTACAACATTTATCAATTAGTCAATAGAAAAAAAAAATTAAAATTAAAAAACAGAAAAACGTTAAAAATGAAAAAAATGTTTTGTGTGTTTTTCTTTCTCTTTTTCAAAAACCTGAAATTGTAAATTGCTGATTTTATCGATTACAAAACTTACCTCCTTGTCTTCTTCTTCGAGGGTGAATTCCTTCTTTTTGACAACCTTAAGTTGGTTACGGAAGTTAAATTCGGCGGCTTTCTTTTGCAGTTTGGCAAATTTGTTTTCGTATTTTGAGACTTTCTTTAAAGTTGGTTTTACGCTGTGAATTAAAAAAAAAAATGAATATTATTTTTAGAATAAAAAATTATTTATAAAAAGATTTAAATACTAACAATTTGCCTCTGAGGTCGTTCACTTGGCTGTTCAAGTCGGCGATCTATAAATTCATCATAAAATTCGATTAATAAATTATTATATTGTTTTACTTTTCAGTTAACTTGTAATTTTGCTTTACAAATTAACATAAAAATACACATAAAATAAATTTTTGGAAAATTTTATGTGTACTTTTATCAAATATTTGAAACAAAAACATTGAAAAATACTAATAAGCAAGCGTTAAACAACCAACAAAAAGTACAGTGTTAATTGCATGCAAAGCTCGGTGCATTTAGAAGCAAATTTTGCACTAAATTCATTAAAAAGTTACGAAAAATTTAGTGCAAAACGATTTGTTAAGACACAGCTAGACTACAAAGCACTAATTTTTATACAAACAATTTAATTTTTATTTATATTTTTTTAAATAGTTTATCCGTAGTTTTAATTTTTTAATATTTACATTTAAAATAATCAATAATTATTAAAAATTTGTGTGAACAAAAATATAACATAAAAATTGTGCAAAAAACAAAAACTGTTGTTTTACCTCTGGATCGCCTATATATATATAAAAAAAAAGACGACTGCAAAAATGTGTCCCAAAAAAATGTCGCTTTTGTATGTCTTTATATTCTATTTATAAATAGGGTAAATAGCTGGTCTTGTTCAGCTGTCTTTTGTATTCTGTGTTCGTTTTGCGCTTTTCCTTAATTAATTAAATGAATGATTATTTACACAAAAATAAAAACGGCAAAAAATCCTTTCGTCTCGTTTTTTTTTTCAAAAAACAAAATCCTATCTGTTCAATTGATTAAAATTAATTGATTATTAATAATGCTTGATTATTATTAATATGTAATAAATGTGGATTCGGATTCCTAAGTCGGACAAATGCAGTTGGGGATTATTTTCAAGTGAGTGTATAGTGTGTACAAAAACTTAAAAAAAATCAAAAATGGGTAAAAAATTGGGTTTCATTTTAAGCATGGCACTTCTTATACTTTTTTCTTTTTATACAAACAATATAGTAAATATTTTTTTAAGGGGAAAATATAATTTTGTTTGTTGATTATTTCTGGTGATTTGGAACGACAAGTAACGAATTTTCTTTTCTGAATTATTCGAGAATAAATGAAAACCGCGAGGGACTAAAGAAATAAAATAAAATAAAAATAAAAAATAAAATAAATTAAAAGTAAATTTAAACGTTTTATTTATTTACCATGAAGAGCCATACCTTTTTCATATTCATGCGCAATTTTGAAAAACTGGCCTAAAGTTTTAAGGGATCCTTATTAGATATTATTAATGCTGATTAATAAATGTTTACATTTAAATATAGAAGAAGAAAAAATAAAAGAAAAAGAAGAAGGGAGAATTGTGAAAAAGTGATAATTAGTTTTGATTTTTTAAGAAAACTGCTCTTTAAGGGCGATTTCGGTAAATAAATAAGTTAATAATTTAATTATTATTAAACAAATAAATTGAATGATAAAGTGTGTTCGTGTTTTTTTGGGGTATTGCTAATTAGCTTGTGTTTTTCGGATCCCTTGACCGTACGAAGGGCTTAGATTAATTGCTAAGCTATTTACACTAGTAACATGTATAGAACTAATTTGTTTTAATATCCACGTTATTATTATAGTATAGTATCGAAAAAGTTAATAAAATCGGGAGCCGGAATGAGTCGAGAAAATGGGTTTTAGAAAGCAGGGCCTAAAAGGGTGACTTTTTACGTCACTTTCCGTTCTTTATGGTAAACAAACAAACAACAAACGCAACTTAATGGTAAATTATATAAACGGAACTAAAATCGAAAATAAAAATATAATAAAATAACGAAACAAAATTAATTTAAAGGTACGTAACGGTTATTCAAATGTAAAAAACATCGTCCTTTTTTGAGAAATTAAAATTTTCTTTCATCAGTTATTTCTTTTTATACAATTTTCATTTAAATTTTAATATAACTGACCAATTTTGATAACAGAATAAATGTTTCAAAAGAAAAAAACTGTTTTAAACCTTTGCAATAACCATTATTAATAAAACATAAAAAAAATAAAAACAATAAAAAATAACAGAAATAAAAAAGAAAAGAAAAAGTAATATGGGGCACATTATCGTCGTTCAAGTATAATCGAGACGACAATAATATTGTAATTTGGGGGGTTGTGGCGGTGGCGGACAAATTTAGACTTTTCAAAAACTGAAAGTAGGAAAACTTTGAGTACCTCCCAATCTCTTTTTCGGACTTCGCGTTCCAAATCCCACTTCTGTTCCTCGCAAATATACATGCGGTCATAATATTCCTTGCAAATCCTCTTAAGTCTTTCTATAAATACAATAAATAAAAATTGGACCGAATTGTGGAATTATAATGACACTGACAAAAACAAAAGGTTCGGTTCGAGGGACCCAATCTATAATAGTAGTACATAAAAAATGTAATATAATATAACGGTAAGAAAAATCCAAATGGGACTTTGTGTTTCAACAACTTTTTTTACTATTTTCTTTCGATTGCTTATTCTTATTAATGCCATATTGTGCTTTAGAGATGTGAGAAGAGGAGTTTCGGATAAGTAGCGCTCATTATTTTCAATCCACAAATTATTAACGATGATTTGATTTGTTTTTTAAGTGTTTTTTTTGTCTTCTTAATAATTATGCAAAGTATTTTCCCTTTTTCCTATTACGTTTTAATTTACGCAACTTAAAATATTGTTTGTTTAAATAAGTAATTTCTTCATCTTAAAAAAATCGCAGATCAAAGTATTTAATTAATGAAATGTGGGTAAACTAAATAAAAGAAGGAAAACACTTTGCATAAAAATAAATGAGAAAACTAAAGTGCTCATTGGTGGGTATAAATATAATTTCGCTAAGAATAGACTAGGTTTCTGCATTTGGCTCAAATCAAACTTAGTTTTGTTTCTTGTTTGTTGTTATAACGAAGTAGTAAAAAAATAGTAATTAAATTCATAACTGTTGTAGTTATAAAAGTAATAATAAGTATGAAAAACAATTGTAAATATATAAATCGAATGTATATATGGAAAAATATATACAAAATCGCTATTAAATGCGTTTCGTAATAAATAGATAGTAAAATATATGTAGTTAGGTATATGTACCTCGAAAGCTTTACACTTTTCAATCCACTCGAGGTCAAATTTATCTCCTTCGAGACCTTTTATTCTGTTCCAATATGTCTGACAAATTGTTTGGAGTTCGGCTAGAAGAAACAAAACTATATTCATCAAAACTCGGAGACATTAGCTTCTTTTTTTTGGTAAAAAATGTGGAGGGTGCGACGCTCTATATATTTCGTTTTTTGTATAAAATATTTTCAAGCTTAAAATTTCTTTGCAATTCTTTATTCTTCACCAAAAGAATTGAGTATAAAATTAAAAAAGACAGGTGAACTAAACCGTTTTCATTTTCATTTTTAAGGATAGAGAGCTCGAAGACGCGAATCCTTTGGTTTCGGTGTGTTATTTACAGATTGTGTGTGCAAAAGCGCGCTTCCTTTCAATGTGCAAAAAAAAACCAATTATAAGTAAAAAAACAGAATGCATTAATCGGTGCAACTATTTGTGTTGAAAATTTGAAGTCCTGTGCATAATTAAAGAGTAAAAAAGAACACTAAAAAATAGTAGAGAACTTTTTTGTTTTTACTCGAAAAAAATAAAAATAAAGAGAAAAGCGCTAATTTTGAATTTCTGGCTATTTGCTGTTTTAATTTTTTTGCATCGCATTCTAACCTGGTAATCTCTATTCTCTACATCCTTTTCAAGATCGTACTTGGTATTTTCCAATTCGCAAATTCGCTTGTAATACGTTTGGCAGTACCCCTTTAAATTGGCTAAAAATAAAAAAAAATCACACTGACTTTATTCATTCGCCTACATTTGCGAAACTTCGTTTCCAATTTTTGGCTATTTTAAGGATTGCGCACTGCGTTTTATTTATTCGATTTTATGTATTTTATATACTTTTAAGTTTTATTTACTTTTTATTATTTTTGTTTTTGATTTCGAGAGTTTAAATTCCCTTGATATGTCTCTTGCAACTTAAAAAATAAAAACATAAAAAACAAAAACATTTTTTAAGCCAAAAATTATTAATAAGCAATCCAAATTAACTTTAAGAGCACTTCAAAAACATATTAAAAAGTTAACTGAAAAAAAAACCGTTTGATTAATATGTGCAACTTAAGGTTATTTTGGTTTTTGGCTTTTTTGTACAAAAAAGAAAACTATAGTACGGAAAAAGCAGACGTTTTCTCGTCACGTCTTTGAGTGTACTTGTGTGAAAATTTGAGTAGTGAGAAAGAAAATAAAAAAAGAACACGTGAATCGAATCAAATTTTTTGTTTGTGCGAAATGGAAATTCCTCTGTTTTCCAAAAAGGTCTAACCTCCATGTCCTTTTTTCTAACGGCATATTCAACGTCATATTTAACTCCCTCCAGGTCGCAGATTCTCTGGTAATACGACTTACAGCTGCTTTTAAGACTTTCTGTTGCGAAAATACATAATTTTTTATTTCATTATAACAGCTTTTTAATTGAAAAATTGGCTGCTTTAGTTTTACTTTTTTAAATTTTAATGAAAAAAACAGTTAAATTCTAACGCGATTTGTGATTGTTCTACGAGTATTTTATTTTTGTTGCATTTTTTGTAAAGTATTTACGAATTTTTAATTTTAATTTTATTTCTTTTAAATTAATTGAACTTTCAAGTTCTTTATTAATAGATTTTTACTTCTAATTTTTAATTATTTTTGACTTTTTGTTTAAATTTTATAAAAATATGTCTAGTTTTATTTTAAAATAATTTAAATTTCGTTAAAACTTTTAAAATTACTTTTAAATTTATTTATAAAAAAAAAAGATTTCAAAAGTTTCGTAAATATTTTACAAATAGCAACAATCTGACAAAGCCTTAACAGAATTGGGGGGACTTTAGGTCGAAAAACAAGGGGCCTCAAAATGAAATCATAGAATAAAGAGTACACATTTAAGATAGTAAAGTAAAAGAGAATGGTAATTGGACCAAACAAATTTCCTACCTTCGTTGGCGTCATCCAGGATTTTGGGTTTACCACAACGTTCCTCAATGATGCGTCTACGTTCAGCTGCTTTGCGCTCCTGTTCCTTTTTGAGTTCTTCAGCGGCTTTCTTTCTTAACAGTAACTATATATTCATAGGAAAAAAAAAACATCATATTGAATTGTTGAAATTTTTATGTTGTTTATAATGTGCTCACCCTGAGTTTCTTCTTTCTCTCAGGTGTCATGAAACCTTTCTTAGCCTTTTTGGCCTTTGAGGCTTCTTCCATACGAGCCCGAACTTCGGCTCTCTTGCGCTCGATCTCCGCCTGCTTCTTCTTCTTTTCCTAAATAATACATTATCTTTACATAAAATTATTATTTCATATTGGTTTGTTAAAGTAAATGTTTTGTTGCTATGGGATCCATTTGATTTATCTGATTTATACCTCTGCGATCCGCTTTTTCGACTGAAAAAAGATAAAACCAAATTAGTTGATATGTCGTTTTTTATATGTTTTTTTTTCTGAAAAGTGCTTTTTTGATTAATCTCTTTTCTTTATTTAATTGATTACTTATTTTTATTATTTTATATTTTTTGAGATTTAAATTATCAAATCGTCAGATAAATTTTTTTTGTGAATTTAATTTGCTTTAATTTCATTTGATTTTTTATTTATTTTATTTAAAAAAATCACTTTTCAGAGAAAAATTATTGCAACAAGTTGTTTTTGATAAATTAACAAGTAGCGCACAAGCTTACGTCAAACATTAAGGATCAAACAACATCGAAGCTTTTTATTTGCTGGAAAACTTTTTAAGTGCAAATATTAGTAGCTTTTTGCTTTAAAAATTCTTTCCATTTTTCCCTCTTTTTTTAATTGCAAAAATTGTTAAAAAGAAACTATTAAAAAATTGTAATTTGCAAAAATAAAAATTCCTATGAAAAAAAAAATCTTACCTTATCTTCATGTCTACGGCACACTTCTCAAAACTAAGTAAAAAGTCACAGGTACAGATCCATTGGGGTTGGGGTGGGACAAAACATTTACTACCTAATTACCTATAACACTTTGAACACTTTCTTTATCATGATACTAAACCACCGGAAAAGAAAAAGAGAAAAATGAATTAATTAAAAAACATCCCCAAGATAAAAGGACAATTAACCCTTACCTAACCTCATCGTCCGCCATTATGGAAACTCAGAAGTTGGTCTGCGAAAAAGAAAAAGTTAAAATTAAGCTCGATGCGTCTTAAGTAACATCTAAGATGGTTAAAAATAGAACACATGAGCGGCGTCCAAAATAACTCTTCGGTAGATCACGCCAAATATGGCCGGCTCAATTACGCAAATTCTCAAGTTTCTTGCTAACTTTTCCGATGGAAATTCGCATCACTTTGAACGCGCACTTTTTAAACAACTTTAACGAATCGCTTAGTTTTCTTTTGCGAAGTAAAGTCAAGCGAAGCATCTTTAGAATGTATATTGAATTAATATGGAGGAGTATTGACATACCTTGGTCAGCGAATAGATTAAAAAACGACCTGGACAAGTGGTGACTAGTC
This sequence comes from Holobus sp. GC000080, assembly GCA_030556065.1. NCBI lineage: Eukaryota > Metazoa > Arthropoda > Insecta > Coleoptera > Staphylinidae > Holobus > Holobus sp. GC000080. The sequence goes on along the minus strand of JASKGO010002954.1, from coordinate 17,443 downwards.
AACAGCGAGTCCTGGTGCTGACTGTGGCTGCGAATCTGCTCCCGAAAAGCTTTTCCCCACCGTTGCCGCGAACCGCTTAGGAGTTTTCCTCTCCTTCTATGCGAGCCATATAGGCCTAACATTACCTCGACCACCGAAATAGAATTCGAGATATGATACACCTCTTTTTTGTCTCCATACGTCTTTTTCGCTTTAAAGTGCCTATAGGCTTCTCTCTCTGGTGTTTTGCTAATTAAATTTCGACATTTGTTTTGCTTTGTTTTATGAAAAATTCAACAATGCATTTTTTACTTCATAATTTCAGAAAATACCAAGAAACTTTAAAATAGCCTTAAAAATAAACTTTTGTTTCATTTTCTTAGTTTAATTCTTGAAAAGTTTTCAATATTTGTTTTTGATTTTATTTAGTAATTCCGGTATTTATTTCGTTATTTTAAATTTATTATATTTCTTATTAACATATTTATAATATTAATATCAAATTGTCTTATTAATATTTACAATAAAGATGATTTTTCTTTTGCATGTTTAAAATGAACTTAAAAATTGCAAATTTAACTTCTTTATAATTAAAAATACTAATCTGTTGCACTTTTTTCTTGAACAAAAAAAGTTAAAATTGTGTCAACAATATTTTTAGGATTTTCACTTAAAAATATTAAAAAAAAAAATGGTTAAAAAGAAACAATTGAGAAGTAATTACTAAGCCTAAAGACTCGTAGTATGTGCTCTTTTTGAGAAGCGTGGGAGTTGACTATTCTGTAATCTGGAAATAACTTAAATCCAGATGATTTTCGCTTCTTAAGAGCTACAGGTTTTCTAAATTTAGTCATATGTAAGCTTAACTTTATGTTGTTTTTGGAGCGCAAATAGCGCATTGCAATATCAGTAATTATCATTTTCATTTTTAGGGCAAATAAAAAATAATTTTCATTTACTTGTTTTTTACCAATAAAATTTTAATACTTAAAAAGTCTTTTTAAACTAATATAATTTTATCAAAAAAAAGAAGATAAGTTTAATTTGAAATGAATTAAGAAAACTTTTTTTATAGTAACTAAGCAAAAGAAATATTTTCTGTGAAAATAGCATATTTTTTTTGGGAAAACAAGATGCTATTTAATTTAAGCTCAATTGGTGCGCCATCTGAAAAGTGATTTTCCCAGACGGACGAATTTTCCCGTCTGATTGCGCCACTGGTTGAGTTTTCCCGATTTTCCGCTTTTCCAAGTTTTGTTTAATTTATTTTGCTATTTTCTACAAGTTTATTTAATTTTATGATAACAATAAAGTATAATTCAGTCTGAAAAATCTTTCTTTTCGTTTTTAAAGGATATTTTAATTTTTTATCTTTAGTGAATGACGAAAGATTATTTCCGTTTTTTTTTAAATAATAAGAAATTATTGAAGAAATATTTAAAGAGAAAGAAGTACAACATTTAATACTGAAAATTTAATTTATATTAAAAATCTACGATCAATCATCTTTTAAATACAAGAATTATAGATTGGGGGCGGTGGCGGCGGCAGCAACCAAACCATCACCTGTATTCTAGGTCAACGAACTTTTCCACATCTTATTCTTCAATTCTCTTTCATTTATCTTTGAACATCTATTCTATAGGTACATCTAACGAATCAATTAGAAAATATTCATCATAAATGAAAACCAATAATTTTCAATTATGAATGTTGTAACAAAACTTTAATTTTCATTTATTGATTATTTTTATGATTTAATATTAAAATTTCTCTTGTTTAATTGTTTTTTTCTTATACTATCGTTTTAAATAAATTAAATTTTGAAAAAAAATTTTCTTACACAATTAATTATAAATTTGAATTATTTAAAAATTGGTGGAGGGAAATATTGCTAATCCTTATAAAGTTAACTAAATCTACCCCTAATGAAAATAAATAATTTGGTGCAATCGGTTGAAATCTGAAAAAATAAACTCCATTTAAATTCTTCTACTGCGAATTGCAATTTGCTCAGCAGTGCTTAATAATTAATTGTCAATGAAAGAGTCGCGCACCTCGCGCCGAACCGTAAGCACAATATGACGTCATCGGCGTCGTCATGGAGACCTGGGAAGCTGGTGCAATTAATGATAAAAAATTTCTGCTCTAACGATATGTATAAAAGAATATTCAAAAGCATGTAACCTATATTATTTTATCCTTTTTATAAAAAAAAACAAAATATTTTTTCAATTTAAAGATTCAATTAGAATTCCACTTTAAAAATTTTAAATGATACCAAATATCTATACTTACAAGAAAATTAAATTTCATTTTATTATTATATTTATTAGAATAATTGAAATTAGTAAAGTTAAACAAAAAACAACATTATCAAATGTATTTAAAAGAGAAGAAAAAACCAAGAAGATGACGTAAAAAAAGCAAAGAAAATGAATGCGGAAAAGCTAAATTTTATGGTAAGGATAATATGTATATGGCTGGGTTTGTTCGTCCTCGAACCTGCCCGTTATCCGGAGCATCGCACCCTGTTTAACCTACTTTGCCTTCACCGATTCACACCGATTCGCCGATCCTGTGTCCCTCTTTAGCAAACCGCGGAAAAGCTGTTTGCCGTTTCCGTCCGATGCACTGATTCGACGCCTTCCCCAGTCGCCTCGCTCTGTGTGCGTTCAGTGACGTCACCCGCGCACTCCTAATGACGTCATGCCATCGGGAATCTAGGACAATTTCATTCTGAAATATCGGGATATACATGAATGTGTGCAGCTATATATTATTATTATCCTGCGATCGCACTTTCTGCACTTATACGAGATTTGCATCCAATGGCTTATCAAAGATTTTCTCGTTAATGCTGATTCTAGCTTTTTTAGTTTTTTTTTTTTTTAGTAAATTTCCCTGATTATTTAAACAACTGATTAAACCTTTTCTTCAAATTTTTTTTTTATTGTTAGTTAGTTTTTTTATGATTAAAAAGTTAATATATTTCTTTTTAATTTTATTTACTTGGGGTTGAAAAGTTTTTACAATTTCTTATATGAAATTTGTTAAAAATTTTAAATTATTTATTGAATAATGTGCAAGGTGTTTTAGAACATATAAAATTAGGAAGTTTTTCTATAAAAATTTAAATTACTAAAAGTTAAAATCAAGTCAAAACAGTAAATAAATATCTAATTAATGTTTCTAAAGACTTTTGACAAATTTGAATTAAGATTGTTCTTAAAAAACTGATTAAAATTAACAATCTTTTGAAAATCTGCATATAAATCCTTTAAGCAATAATTATTAATATTCTTTTTATTATTAAATATAAAAAATCCAAAAATTTCTGAAAATTTAATTTGTTTTAAATTAATTAAAATATAAATCTTTACTTTAGGAAAAATAGAAATCATTTTAATTAATAAAATAAATTTGTATAATTTTATTTATAAAAGAAAAATTTATTATTTATAGTGATTTCTTAAATTTAACCCTTATTAATAATTCACGCAGTAAAATTTTCATTAGAAACTTTGCATAAACTAAAAACCAACATTAAAATACCTAAAAAAATATAGAATTTATTTAAATTTAAATAAATAAAAAAGTACTAATAATAAAGCAATTGCAAGCATTAAGATGAAGAAAAAGAAAGAAAGAGAAGAGAGCAGTTCGATCGGTATAGATTTCCAGAGGGTGCAATAGAGATGCGCGTATAAAGTGGGGCGGTTGGCGCTGCCTCTCTTAGGTCATAGACCTGTGCGGAGTTACTCCCCTGGACTGACCCAGTTTCGGCATCATGCTGACACAGTTTGCAACAAGTATTGACGAACCCCCCGAACTATACATGCCACATTCGCCATCAATGACGTCATTGCGTTCGCAACCCCCCTGTTTTAAACAAACTATATGTATACTATATGAATTTATTATTGAATTTATTTTAATCGCATTTAATGTTAATAATAATTTAAATTTTACATAATTTTTTACCTTGGCAATTCGGATTTGATAAATAATTATGTAAATTTTTTCTTATTTTGTTATTATTGGAAAACGACTGCATAAGTAAAATTTCATTTAATTAATAATCAGTTTTCTTTTGTGACTTGATTACAATTTTTTTTTAGTTTTAAATATTAAATTTGGAAGGGCAAACTTTCAAAATTTGTTTAATTTTGAATGACTTCACGATTTTTTTTTATGTTTTGCTAAGTTAATTAATTGTTTGATTTTCTCATTGTTTATTTATTTTATATTAATTTTTTTAATAGAAATAAAAACGAATAATTCGTAACTTCTAAAATCTTCTTGTCTTTTCTTTTTTTCTTTGTGTTTGCAATAAAATTTTTAGTTTTTATATTGATGCAAAAATATTTCCCTGAAAACACTTTTACTTATTAACTTTTAAAATCTTGCGTTTAATTTAAATTACAATTGTATTTCTTTTTTTTTTTTGAATTATTATAAATTGCTTAAACTAAAAATTAATTTCGCCAAAAAGAAGTAAAACATTAAAACCAAAAATTTTCATAAAATCAACTAAAAATTACACCAAATAAAAAAAAAATTAGAAATAAACAGCAAACCCTATGCGGACGAAAAATGCAGAAAAAAGAGCCATGAATGGCATTCCCGAACTGCTTGTCGTCGGTTTTTGAAAAGGGCGGCAACTTCGGACGGACAGGAAGCACAAACGACGGTGCTTATCATTATAAGCGAAATATAGCGATGCAATAGAAGGCATCATCAGTAAGGGGACGGCAAAGGGGGGCCGAAAAGGGAACAACACACGGGACTAGGACGAGGACGCCGAACGGCGAACGAACACACGGCGCATTGAGATGATCCTTCTTTGGGGTCGGCGGCACGTGAGACCGACAATCAATGTGATGACGTCAGGGGGTTGCGAACCAATGGGGGCAGACCTCCATTCACACACATTCCGTCTGTAACAGATTCATCTGGTGGAGGAGTCCTCGGCGCTCAGTGTCGCGATATTCTACCTTTGGAGCGGACACCGCAACCAACCGCCTCCAACGCCACCACGACTTTAGCCGCATAGCTTCCACCAGCACTCCTCTTCGAAACAACTCTAACTGTATTTGCCGTTTGCCACTTCCGCTGCTGCTGTGGCCACCCAGACGAGCAAACCTTCGCTGCCGAATTTTCGTCTTCTTCGCGGACTTCTTCAGGTGTTCTTCGGCGGAGAAAAGAGAAAAGTTAGGAAGGACAATGGTTTTCCTTGCAACAGGTCAGGTGGTTTTTTGTTCCTTGGTTTTAGTTGCTTTTTGCGTTTTCTTTGAATTATAGTTTAATAGGAGTAGTTTTTTTTCTCGTAAGGGTTGGAAATTAGAATTGTAACTTGTTTTTTTTTTAATATTGCATGCTGGAAACGTATTTTGGAAACCAGGTTAACGCTATTGTGTGTGTTATACATGGAGGGTGCGCTTGATTTGATGACGTCAGAAGCCAAAAGGACATTCGTTCTTTGTAATAGAAAAAAGTGGAGCATTTGGTTTTTAAAGGTTTTCTCTTAATTATTTGTAAAGTTTTTTTGGGAACTTCTTTGTTTAAAGTTAGTACTTTATATTTCAAATAATGGATGTTTATAAATTAAAAGTTTCATTTAATAAATATTTAAAACAATTAAAAATGTTTTTTTGACTTATTGAGAATTTAAATTACTTTGAAAGTTTTGACATCTTTTGAATTATTGCAAAAAGTTTTAAACTTTTATTTATTACTGTGAATTTTTTATTATTTAGTTAGTATTTAAAAATTCAATGAAATAATTAAAGTGAAGATAAGAAAATTAACATTAAAAAAAAAATCTTAAGAAACTGATAATAACCAATTCCTAGCAAAAACTTCTGAAAAAAAAACATAATTTTTTGAAATTCATTCAATAACAATTTAATTAATGATTAAAAAACATTTTTTTATTAATGGCAATTTTGATTACTTTATAATTTTCAATACTTTCTTAATTATTTCCAAAAGTTTAAAATTTTTATTTTGTACTGCAAACTATTTGTCATTTAGTTACGATTTTAAAATTCACAACTTACTTAAAGTAAAGATTAAAAAATAACATTTAAAAAAAAATTCTTAAGGACCTGCAAACAAATTCCAAGCAATAATTTTATAAAAAATCATAATTTTTAGCCACTTATTCAATCAATAGTTATTTAATTTTTGAAAGATCAATTTAAGTTAAATATATAGTTCCAAATATTTAAAAAAATTAACAGCAATGAAATATTTTTTTAATGAGACAGAAAAGAAAAAATATTTCCTGGAAATTTTGTTATGATTTTTTTTACCTAATATAATTTTTTAATTTGAATTCTTATGAAAAAAAAAAGTGCACTAAGAATTGCATTAAAACGAATTTGTTATTAAAATTTAAATTACCAAATGTTTATCAATTATTTGAAAACTCAAACTCAATGTTTAATTCGAAGCGAAAATTCCCTTGTTTCGTGCAAGCCAAATAGGAAAACCGAAGGAAAATCGGTGTTGAAAATTAGACAATGAAAATTTTGGGTCCTGCGGACGTGTTCCGCACTGTATGATGCGATCCTGCGAAACTGGAGCAATAGTGACGTCATAGGATTCAGGGGTAAAAGGGTATTGAGCCTGCCCCCCCTCCAACCCCCTTTCGCGAGCCGCGGCACGCTCCAACCCCTCCACTTTGACCCATATTCGAAAGCGCACACACACAGGACTAAAAATAGTCCGTCCTCGGTCTAATAATAGCACACAGGACGAGACTCGTGAACGCGCCAGGACGTTGCACCCTCGCTCTGTGCCGCACGCTACTGACACACATTCGCCGCGCTGCTCCTGCACAAGCATCCCCCCAAATAAACACACCTAAAACATACATAAAGATGTTATAATAATTTACAAAAACCAAATTTATTTTTTATTCCAAATAAAATATATTTTAATGAGCAAGTTCAGATAATAAAAAAGTTGATGACGTTGATGGAAAAGAAGCCTCGGCTGCGCGATTATTGAATGGGCCATTCAGTGGCTCGGTGCTGGAGGAAAGGTGGTGGTGACCTACATTAAACCCTTGATATGGCACCCTCCTCCGAGCTCCAGCCAGTTATCATCAATGGTGCATTGAATAACAACTCTCCGTGCGTGTCGCAGTTGTTTTATCATTTCGCAACTTGACGCCGAAGACGATGGTTGGCATCGAGACGAACATAGAAAATTATAATTCTAAAAAAGTCTTTAATAAGAAAATCAACACCGATTGCATTTAATAGATAGTCGGATAGTCGACTATTTTTAAAATAAAATAATAGTAAAAATAAGGGCAGTAATCCAATTCCCCGGATATATTCTTCATAGGAAATAATCTTCTCGAATGTCACCATAGACGTCACAAAATTCCGAAAAGCTTAAATATTTTAATTAAATTTTTAATTTCGGATTATTATTTTTTCGGTGGTCCTTTGAGGTGGTTAGTCTAGCCAAGCCACAGGTCAGAAGTTGTGACTTTTTCAGACCAATTTCTGCCTGTGACGGGTTCAAGATTAGCCATCGATGGTACATCGTTCGCCGCCACTGGCCACCTTGCATATTTACTGCTTCCTTCTACGTGGTTGCCTTTTTCCTTTCCTGGCTATAGGTTTTTTTCCCTCTGTGTGTTTGCACAGGTATTAGGTATAATAATAAACCTGCCGGTTGTTTTTCCGCTGCTGATGGCAATGTAAGAGTTCATGTTGCATACTCTAGTTGGGAACGTTGGAGGGAAAGGGCAGGGTGTTACAAAGTAATCCTATCAAGGAGCATCGATACTGCTTCAGGAAACCAACGTGACTCAGAATACAAGCTTTATTGAAAGTATTCTAATTATTTGCTGTTTTTTCTTCCTGCGAAATGCTTCTGAAATTTTTTTCTTCTTCTTTTTTGATTTTTTTTCCTCTTTAATTTCTTTTGAGATATATTTTTATTTCTTTTTTGGTATAATGTTATTGCGGAGCCGGGCCCGTGGCTCAGTGGGCCGAACTCTCGGTTTCTAAACCGGTGGTCATGGGTTCGATCCCCACGGCCGGCAAGATATGGGTAGTGGTGTTTGGGTAGGCATCCCCATCACCATGGCCGAAGGACCTTCGGGTCGATAGCCTCCCTGTTCTCAAAGCACAGAAAAAGTTGGAGTACATTATATATATATATATATATATATATATGTCATTGCGGTATATGAAATCCGAGTTTTCTTAATATTTTTTCTTTTCAAATCTTTTTTATTAGTTTATAGTTATTAAATAATTAAATAAAATAACATTTTAATAATTTTTTTATTATTTTAATATCTTGTTGGATAGTTTTTTTTTTACTGTTTTTTTTTACTGCTCTTTTCTGCTTAGTTAAATAAATTATAAATTGTTTTTCTTTTCAGGGAAAACTTTTAAAGTTCTTTTTGGGGCTTTTCAAGTTTTTTTAGATGATTTTTTTTAAATTAAATTATGTAGAATAAGAGAAAACTTCTTTGAAATGTTTTAAAATATTTTATAGCTATTTTCAAATTTTGTTTTTATTGGCTAAATATTTTGTCTAACAGTGATTTTTTTTAAATTTGTTTTCTTATTGGTAAAATAAATATAAATTTCATTTCATTTAATGAAATTTTGCAGATTTTATTGCCCACCATATTTATTGCATATATTAAAATTTGAAAAACTTATATTAGCCAAAAAATGCCCCGGGTGTTGATTAATACATTTATTGTTTCATTAATTGAGATAATCAATTCCTTGTCTTAAAATAAATTAAAATTTCATTTTTTATCATTAAAAATAAATAAAATAACTGTTTTTTTAGTCTTAATTTCATTTATTTTTCTTTATCATCATAAATTTACATTTTTTCAAATATTTAATTTGTTTCTGATAAATGGATTGATTATTCAATACAATCATATTTTAATTTTCAGCTTAGTTAATTCATTAAATTTAAATTCTTTATTTTCTAAATTAAATTTTGTTTTTATAACGCTACTTAAATGATTTTAAAGTTACTTAATAAACACGACAACTTCATAATAAATAAGTAATATTTAAATAATTAATTTCCCTCTGTTAATGAATTATCCAGAGACAATTACAATAATTTATTCATAAAATAGATCAATAACGCTACAAATTCAGCCTACAAAGGTTTCATTAATTACCATCAATTAAAATTTCTTTGTGACATAATTCACTTCAAATTACAATTATATCATTATCAAATATTTCTACTAAATTTTATAATTGCCAAGCAAACCGATCTATTTGCATAATAAATCAAAATAACATTGAACACTTTATTATTATACTTTTACAAGCAATGAACACTATACTAAAACTAAAATCCATCGTATAAAACTACAAAGTAAACAATAAAAGCAATTTACTTAAACACTTAATTTATAACTACAAAGAAAAACTTTCTGAAAGAAAGAACACAGAAAAACACGCATAGTATAAGAATATGAAATATTTCATGAAGGCAGCCCCAACATTTAGAATAATATCATTAGATTGGATTCATTACAGTTGTAAATTAAATATTGACAAAGCAGCAGTTGTAACAGATTTAATTTTCACCTCAAAAAGTCCAATTTATACAAAGTGCTTCAGAAATATGATTGGAAAAGTGAATTGATGGCCGGCAATCGGTGCTTGGGCAAGCACCATCGCATGAAAAAATAATCAGATAAGAGAGGGTTGCTTTAAATGCATTATGCTGCATTACGGGCTATCGATTGTCGAATGCGAGTTAATGAAATTAGCGGCGAACGAAGAGTTCGCGGTGTCCTTGTATCCTCTGCGAGGACGTGCATGTCCACTTTTTGTCTTCGTAGTGGTGCGTAAGCGCCGTGTACGTGTGTACAGGATAAGTTACAAACGTCCGGCCGATCATGTCTCCGTGGGGGGCGGGGGAGGGCCTCCCTCTCAATATATAAAAGCCACGTGCACCCTTAAAACATTAGTAGTACTCATCGCACGTCCAGCTGCTTTGCATATCGGTGCCACTAATTGCAACCACTTACATTTCACCTCATTTACTAATTCTTAATAATAGATTTGTGCTAACTTTTAATTGCTTCGAAACATTTCCAAAAGTTTCCAAGCAGTTGGTTGATTTTTTTTTGTATTCGCCATTAGCTTTGCTTTGTTAAAAATAAGTGTCATGGTAGTGCTCTAAGTAAATTAACTGCAAGAAATAATAAATGATAAAAGCTGCTGGCGTAGAAAATTGTTCGCGTGCTTTATCGCCACCCACGTTGGTCCACGTTACCTTTTCCACCGGGCACTAACATCCCCTGTAGTGGCCGCCACAAATAATTAATGAGTAATAAGTACATCTGTACTTTTACCCAGACGAAAAGTTATAATTACAAACATCGTTTGCCTTATTATTATTATCTATTCTGACCCATATTATGGCTGGTACACGTTACGCATCCATTATTCACCACATACGACGATATGTCATCAATAATGTCCATCTTTTTCCCCTTTATTTAGTAAGCGTATTTCGGATTAAGTTGTAAGTAAGTGCTGCTGCTGCCGCTGCCGCTCGGCGACCAACAGTTCTTGCGCGACGACGCTAAGAGAGAGGTTTCACTTCAGCTGCTGGACGCTGCACAAGATTAGGCCCTTTTGACTCTTGTGCGTGTGACAGCGGCTATTGTGGTCCCTTTGAAACTATCGAAGCTATTGCAAAACTATTGAGAGATTTCTTCTAGTCGATTTTTGGATATTTGGTGATTTTGAACTATTTAAATAATTTAAATTAAAAAAAAAAAAAAACTAGTTTTTTGTTGTTGTTTCAAATTGGTTTTATTTGTAATTATTGTAATATCTTAAAAAAATGTTAATGTAAATTTAATTTAAGGGTAAATAAAAACAACTTTTAAGTCATTAGCATTAGTATTTACAATTTATAATTTTTCAGTTTTAGAATAATTAAGGATTATTTTTTACTCTTTTATTTTGCATTTTTTCGTAACAAATCAAGGTATCTTTTTTATTATTCAAAATTTTTGTGAAAATAATTTCTTTTTTATTTATAAAATTATTGTTTCTGATATTTTGATTGTTTTTCCAGTAAATATAAATAATTAATCGTTATTTTTTACATTTTTATGTGTTTTTTTTAATTAAATCGCAACTATTTTGGTTTTTGTTTATTTGATAAAATTGTTAAAAAAGTGAACAGTTTACAATTGATTATTAAAAATTTCGTATTTTTTTAAACATTCGAAGGATTAATTTAATGTTTTCTTTTGTTTAATTTGATTTGAATTATAGAAATAAAAAACTGATTTAATTAATAACTGTTTCATTTTTGGTTCAAAAATCGTTTTTTTTATTTGCTTGTTTTTTTTTATTGTTAAAAAAGTAGAAAAGTAGAAATCATTCATAAAAATTACGAAGATTGTATGGATTATTTGAAAGTTTTCTTTTCGTTGTATTTGTTTTTTTAGTTATTCTAAAAAACCATCTTGATTTAAATCGTTTCTGTTCCTTAAAATATTTAACAATGGTACTTTTTAGTTTTGCTTGCTTTTTTCGATTTTTACTAATAAAAAATTAATTATTATTATAAATTACGGATTTGTTGGTTGTGAGGATGACTAAATAGTTTTCTTTTGTACCATTTCTCTTTAATTATTAATTATAAACCTGATTTAAATAATTACTATTCTTTTAAAGTTTAAAAAATCGGTATTTTGTTTTGTTTTGCTAACTCTTTTAACTGTTTTTACTTTACCATTAAAAAGTAAATATTTGTTACAAAATTCTTATCTTATCGTCATTCAATTAATTATTTTAAAGTTTTCTTTTATTGTATTTATTTTTTCTTTAATAATTAAAAAAAATTGATTTAAATTATTACTATTTCTTTAAAGATTTAAAAATCTGTACTGTTTTGTTTTGCTAACATTTTTTTACTGTTTTTACGGTTTCTTCTATTAAAAAGTAAATAATTATTACGAATTTCGTATCTAATCGCCATGATATAAATGATTTTAAAGTTTTCTTTTGTTTTATTTAATTTATTTTTAATATTCCGAAAAAAAAAACAGATTTAAATTAATTCTATTCATTTTGAGATTAAAAACTCGGTACTTTTTTGTTTTGCCAGTTTTTCTCTACAGTTTCTCTAGTATTAAAAACTACATAATTATTATAAATTACGTATCTTAAGAAGATTGTATGAACTATTTAAAAGTTATCTTTAGTTTTATTTGCTTTTTTTTAATTATTAATAAAAAAAACTTGATTTTCTTTTAAAAAACAAAAATAAAAACCTTTTCTTTCCTTAAATATTTAAAAGTAAAGTAACTAGATAAGATATACACATCAAACACGCAAAAAAGCGCTTAAATTTAAATTAATTAAAGCAACGGAAAAATCGATTTGAAATTTAAATTAGCGGTCCGAGTGGTATGCAACCAGATAAGCCGGGAGCGCAAGCGCCAGTGGCGCCCCGATGGAGTCGGCGAAGGTTCAATGAACCATCGCTCACCAACACACGCAAACAGTCGTTGGAGTGTAACAGCAGCAAGCACGTCGAGTATAAAAATATTGTGCGTCAAATGTAGTGTACAAGCAAGTAAGCCCAGTCAACATGTCCTTGTTGTGATGAGACGCGACACATTACGTGATTTTATGTAGTGCGTAGTAGAAGAATACAGGAAATCGAAGCTCAGCAATTTAAACGACTTATAAGTAGACAGTGAGTCGACGACGTTGCGCGACACCACGAATATAGAATGTCCAGCAGCAGCAAGTGAGCGAAAAGTGTAAAGGACGCAGTTTTCTGAATTGGATCGGATTATTATTTCATCTAAACACGCAGGCCGACGACGAAATTGCTGCTGCCAAAATACACCCAGCTTTATATTCACAGGTACGTCTCTAAATTTTCTAGAGAGAGTTGTCGTGGCTGCTGCTGCTGCTTCAATAATAATAATGTGCACGCGGTGCACTTGTGTGCTGCTGCACAACACAAAATATGACGCAGATACAAACAATTTGCAAACATTAGTATAATTTAGCGATAAGATTTTGTTTTCGTTGATTTGACATAACCTAACGGGTAACGTGATTTGTTTCCAGTAGCAGATGTACGCTGCTTAGTACTGATTGCGTGCTTATTTTGCAGTCATGATGAACGAGATCCCAGGATCGGCTGCAATGTTGGAGCAGGATGGCTCCCGCGTGCAGCCCGTAATTGTTAAAGAGGGCTGGCTGTACAAGAGAGGAGAGCACATAAAAAACTGGCGAGCTAGGTATGCCATATGCTGTTGTTGCCATTGACAACACCGAGTAATGTTTGCTTGTTTTCTGTTGTTAGGTATTTTGTTTTGCTCAGCAATGGAAATCTGATGGGATTCAAATCAAAGCAGGACAACAGCATGGATTTCCCTGAACCGCTGAATAATTTCACAGTTAGAAATTGCCAAATTATGTCTGTTGATAGGCCAAAACCATTTACTTTCATCATTAGAGGATTGCAGTACACGTCGGTTATTGAAAGAATGTTCCACGTGGACACAGCTGTCGAAAGGGATGCCTGGGTTCACGCCATTAAATACGTCGCTGAAGATATTCTCAATAATGAGGATGTAGACATGAGCACAGACGCTATGTCTACCACTTGCGGTAGTTCAAATAGTAATTCAAACAGTCAGTCTTCGGAGAACTTCGGCCAGAAGTTCTCGGTGCAAGGTACTTCCATTTCAAAGTCCACGGGAAAGAAAAAAGTGACACTGGAAAGTTTCGAATTTCTGAAAGTATTGGGTAAGGGCACATTCGGAAAAGTAATTCTCTGCAGAGAGAAAGCCACTAGTCGTCTGTACGCCATCAAGATCCTCAAGAAAGAAGTGATTATCCAGAAGGAAGAGGTGGCGCATACGGAGACCGAGAACCGCGTGCTGCGTACAACGAATCACCCGTTTTTGACCTCTTTGAAGTACTCGTTTCAAACCAACGATAGATTGTGCTTTGTGATGGAGTACGTGAACGGCGGCGAGTTGTTTTTCCATTTGTCGCGCACAAGGGTCTTCGGCGAGGACAAAGCCCGTTTCTACGGCGCTGAAATAATCTCCGCTTTGGCGTATTTGCACGAGAACGGCATCATTTATCGCGACCTGAAGTTAGAGAACCTGCTGCTGGATCGATACGGCCACATAAAAATCACCGACTTCGGACTGTGCAAGGAGCACATCAACTACGAAACCAAAACGAGGACTTTCTGCGGAACACCAGAGTATTTGGCGCCGGAAGTGCTGGAGGATAACGACTACGGCAGAGCGGTGGATTGGTGGGGCATTGGGGTCGTTATGTACGAAATGGTAAGTTAATCGATTCGTTCATAAAAGTTATTCGGGTAAAACTGGGCGAAAATTTAATGTGCGGAATTTTACTTTTAGATGTGTGGTCGACTGCCATTTTATAACCGTGACCACGACGTTCTCTTCACGCTTATCATGTTGAGCGAGGTAAAGTTCCCAAAGAATTTGAGTCCGGAAGCCAAGGACTTGCTAACTGGACTATTGGTCAAGGACCCTGCTCAACGTCTAGGCGGAAAGAAAGAAGATGCCCAGGAAATCAAGGATCATCCTTTCTTCTCTTGCATTAATTGGGATGACTTGGAAGCCAAAAGGGTAAGTTTTATTTTATTGTTTCTTTTATTTTTTTATACTGTGAAAAATTGTTTTTTGTTTGAAAATACTTTTTTGTAGTATTTTTAATTTACAACTTTTTAATTTTTCTTCTTTCTGTTAAATCACTCGTATTTTTTTTATTCTAAAATAATTCGACACATTATTTTATGCTTCATAAAATCAATTTACGTCCGGAAAGTATAGGTTTTTTTAATATAATAAAATTGCTAAATATATTTTCTTATTGTTTATAACGTAACTGAAGATTAAATAATTTTAAAGTAATCAGTAAATTCAATTTTCCAGTTTTTGATAAATACATTTATTTCATTTTTTCCTCTTGAAAAAATAACTTAGTTGCACATACTTCAAAATTTATTTTATTATTAAAGTGAAAAGTAAATCCCAATTTATTAATAAATTTATCAAAACAAAATTTTGATAAAACAACTCATCAAAACAATGAGTAAACATCCGTTTAGCAATCAGCCAGTTCTTAGAAGATAAATAATTTTTTTTTTTCAGATTCCTCCGCCGTTCTTACCTCAGGTAGTAGACGAAACGGACACGCGTTACTTCGACACGGAGTTCACGGGCGAAAGTGTCGAGCTGACACCTCCCGATGAATCCTCGCAATTGCACGCGATCCAAGAGGAGGCGCACTTCCCGCAGTTCACTTTCCAAGACACCATGTCCTACAATACAATAGGTGGAAGTATGGCGCATATAAGCGGTAACATGAGCGGCGTCGCGCAAATCCATTAGGGGCAGCCTTGGTCCGCCGAATTGATTTATTGATAAATTTAGTGGTAATTATTAAAGAGGAGAAAGACGAAATCGGATGTACTTATAAACACGCGATTACATGCAGGAATTATGAATGTAGGATATAACGATGCAAAATCGGTTGCTTAGTGCTTTCGCTCCGTGGCGGGCTTCAAGCTAATGATGAATATTATGAAAATTGTTTACCGAATATTTTGATTTGTTGATAAAAAACAGATACCGTATAAAAGTAAAAAAAAGAAGAAAGAAAGTAAGGAAAAAAAAAACACTACGAAAAACATAAGTTTTGTGATATTTTGTATGCTTTTTGTACATACCTAGACAATAGATTTTAGGAATTTGTAACTGTTCTGGTTAAGTATCGGTAGGGCACTACTTATTTATATATTAGGAGTAATAGTGATGATTATTCTTCAATTGTAATGTTATTGTGTACATATATTATGTATTAATTTTAAGCGGGTCAGCTGCCAGCGTATAATAATTGTTGTTTAATTAAGGTGAAGTTTTCGTGTTGCTATTATACTTGCTCTTTTAAAAGAACAATCATCAATTCTATATCTACAATGTATATATAAATATTATATTATATATACGCATATTATGTATTAGTTAAAATTATATTCCACAATTTGAAATGATAAAAAAAATGGTATATTACCGTGACGGTGCAGGAATCTATGAAAATTAACCTCGCTTATCTAATGATTGGTTGATTTTTTAGCTAACTTAGATTGTAGTCGCAATTGTAAACGAAGATTGTTTAATTATTTAGATTTAGTCGAAATTTTATGAAGGGTCTTAATGATGATGAAAGTGCTAATGAAAAAAGAAAAAAAAAAGATTGAGGAAACACTCATTTAATGAACGCGCGTATACGATGGAAAGCTGTTTAGATATTGTCTTGTGTTGTGTTTTTGCTTAGTTTTAAGTTCCTCAAAAATCATATTAATCTAATTATTATAAATTATCGATCAAGTAAGCACAGCTTAAAAATGTTATTATAGTCGTCTGTTTGTTCAATTAAGAAACTTGGAAATTGTTTTTGTAGCATCATTTAAATTATTCTTGTGGTATATTATATACAAGTAATTATGTATTGATTAATGCAATTATTTTATTCTGTGTATTCATTTTTTATTGCTTATTATGCCAAAGCAAATAAAAAACTTAATCTATTATTTGAATTATTTTCTTATAGTTTTCTAGTTGAATACTTATTTACTGCTTCTTTAGAAACACTACCATCAACCAGGAATTTTTAAAATTATTCCTTGTTAATTTTTAATTTTATTCCTTGTTAATTGTCTGTAATTTCTTTATTTTAAGTCTTATCCTTTGATTTTATCATAAAGTTGTACCATTTGTACTATAAATCAGCTCTTTTCAGAGCTAACAATTGATATATACAATATTATTAACAAAACAAATACTTTATCGAAAGACAACAGCTCTTTTCAGAGCTAATAATTGATATAAATAATATTT
Source organism: Holobus sp. GC000080 (assembly GCA_030556065.1). NCBI lineage: Eukaryota > Metazoa > Arthropoda > Insecta > Coleoptera > Staphylinidae > Holobus > Holobus sp. GC000080. The sequence goes on along the minus strand of JASKGO010002954.1, from coordinate 513 downwards.
ACAACAAAAGAAGCACTTTATCTAATGCTAAAACAGTTTTTAATAAAGAGAAAACGAATTTCAATTTGAATTTAATTTACGTTTGTGGACCTTATCGTAGACAACCAGATTTACATTGTAAACTGCTGATAATTACCCCGCAATTAATTCAGTTTGTGGACATTAACGTAGGCAATCTTATTGGCATCGTTTACTCCTGATACTACTCCTCGCGTTTATGTGCTCTTAATACAAATCCCCGATTTCGGTAAGTTTCGAATTTTTTTGAGTTTTTATTTCCTGAGCGCGCGAAAATTAAATTTCGGTTGGAAAATAGCGCGGGAATTTAAATTTCAATTTATCTCCTTGAATTTATTAACTCCTGATACAAATCCGGGTGTTGAAAAATCGGACCATTTTTACGAAAAAAAAAGTCGAATTTTTCGATTTTAAAGGAAAAATGGAAAATTCAACTGTGAATTTTCCGGCTTTTCGCATACTCAAAAGATAGGAAATGAAAAAGTATTCCTTTCT